>WURS02365837.1:0-17499 GCA_011762765.2 Rhinocypha anisoptera
CATGGGAACTCGTAAAATCCACCTAACTGACCATTAATTGTAAATAATATTGTTACAGTGTTCTGCTGTAAAAAAAAACAATCACGCAATGCGTCGCTATTCCACCAAAAAATTGCAAGAACACATGCACCGTGTAAACACCCCTTTATTCGACGTTGCATTAAATACATTCAAGTTCACATTCAAGGTCCGATGTTGAATTAACTCGCACGAGTTAATGCACCGTGTAAACACCCCTATAGACACTCAAAACGGAAGTAAATTAGACTGTAAAGGTGGTTGTGTAGATAGTTCACCAAAGACTTATTCACGATCATTTAATTTCACCATCTTAAGGGCAAAATATCAGGTCCTTGGACCTCCTATTTTTATGCAGAAGCCATCAGTTGCTCAAAACAGCTTTCCATTGCTATAAGTTGGGCATTAATATTGCAACAAATTCAGAAAAATAGAAACTTACTTAGAAAAATGTCTTTAATGAGAACTGGTAATGTAATTCTGTAACATTTTTTTGATCATACTAACCATTTTGTCATTCTCTCTGAGAAATTTTTGATCCTGTCCTTTGATTGTTTAATAATAATAATCATATTGATATAATATAATGGTAATTTGTCATTATCCTGTCAATTTATGACTGAAGTCATAAATTGACAGGATCATAATTTCAAATTTGTTTTATAACTATAACTAATTTTATTGCATAATGATGAAATTCTTATATGAATTGATTACCCTTATTAGTCCATAAAATGAAACAGGATGTGATAATGTAAGGATTGTATCTTAACATGTTTTTGCTGGACAACATGCAATTCGTGATTAATGGGGACTAGATCATGTCTTGTAGAGCTGTTATATCCAGGAGCTAGCTCATTTATACTGGCTTTATTTTTGCTGTTTTCCAGGCATCTTTGTCATCAGCACAGGCAGATTTTGAGGCTCTTGCAGCTTTGGAGCAGCGCATCAAGAGCTTCAATGTCGGTTCCAATCCATACACATGGTTCACTATGGAAGCACTGGAGGACACCTGGAGCAATCTCCAGAAAATTATCAAGGTGAGAGGGTGGTGTTTGAATCCTTGTAATTTCAGCAAAGGATAATATGTTCTGTGTTACCACTTGATAGCAAATATTCTTTGTCCAGCATATAGTTGCTTTTTGTTCATGCTTCATGTTTGAATAAATAATTATTTTTCAAATTGTTTATTCGAACATTGTTTGAATAAAAATAATTAATAAATAAATAAATAATCACAATAAATCTAGGTGATGCAGGAATAACAATATAAGCTACTTTATCCCCACATTATATTCCATTTAGACACTTGAGACATATTATCTGTTCTGCATTTAATAGTTGTGTTTCTTTGTCATAGGAACGTGACTTGGAACTCTCCAAGGAAGCTCAAAGGCAGGAGGAGAATGACAAGCTCAGGAAGGAATTTGCCAAGCACGCCAATGCTTTCCACCAGTGGCTGACAGAGACAAGGTTTGTATATTAATCCACATTACCTCTGCTGACTCACCCACTTCTCTGCTGCATTTACCGCTTTGCATTTAAGAATAGCAAAGTTGTTTCACAAAAGGACTTCTTGTGTCAGTTTGTGCAGTGAATGCACCTAGAAATCTTGAGGTGTGTTGGAATTTGGATATTGTTTTAACTTTTTATGGGAAAATGAAAATTGATTAACTAATAAAAGTTATTAAACATGTTACTATTTAGTATTATGGATATCATAATTATAATTTGAGATGAACTCATTGTAAAATATAAGGTGCATGATTGGAACTTGGAAAGTTTTTGCAGGATTTTATACCGACACCTTACTATTCACTGCAACAGGATTTCACCTAACTTTTAATGCTCTGATCAAATTGGTCTTATTATTGGGTGTACCTCATTGGTTTAAAATGGAGATTGGTTTTTAAAACATACAACTGAAACTATTTTTGAAAATATATTTTTTCAGAACCTCCATGATGGAAGGATCAGGTTCTCTGGAACTGCAGTTAGAAGCAACAAAGGTATGGAATTACATTCTTTCTTATTCCATCATTTGCATGTGTGGCATTATAAATATATGGAAATTGACATTTTTCTTTGAAAGAGACTTAAATTTTTTTGATAGAACCACATTAGTCTTGAGTCTCTGAGAATCTCGTCCATTCTAACTCTGCTTTGTTTGATTATTTTCTAGAGAAAAGCGGCAGAAGTACGGTCTCGTCGTTCTGACCTCAAGAAGATAGAAGACCTGGGTGCCTTGCTAGAAGAGCATCTCATTTTGGACAATCGATATACAGAACACAGGTAGGAGTTGGTTCATATTGTAGCTACCCTCATAAACTTACCACAGCAGTTTAAATCAGTTTAAAAATGTTGTGGAAATTACAGTTGTTTTAATTATGAATATCCATAATTTCCACTCAGTCACACCTGATATTATTATGTTTAAAGAGCAGTTAAAAGAACAATCATATTATTCTATTTCTGGATATTGAAAATTACACTTTTCTTCTATTACCCTTTTCATTTCTCTTTATCTCCTTTGTTCTCATAAAAGTGCAAATGAGGGATTTCACTGAATGGCTATGCATCATTTATTAAATAAGGCCATCAGTGGCTGAACAAAATTTATTCATGTCTTTGCTGAAAATTGAAATGGTGCAGTTTAACTATTCCTTGTTCAACTTAGGACATTTTATGGGCGCAAACAAAAATACTATGTCTCTCGAGTATGAATGACGATAATTGGTAAACCACTATTTAAGGTAGGTTTTTAATGAACTCCAGTAACAACAGAAATTGTACTGTTTCCTAAAATAAATACCTCTTCATCTTGGAATACTTCACCCACCATCATTCTATCTATCCCTATTCTATAGACCTACCTTCAATCCTGCTTACCCAACATTCTACACTCTATAACTGTCTTTAGCAACCATCAACTCTTGAGTATCCTTTTCACTCACTTATCCTGCCTTCGCCAGATTTCTCTCAGCATTCGCTACTTTTCCCCTATCTATCCTAGCACTTTTTTGCTCCCCCCCTCTCTCTCTCTCTATTCTTTGTTGCACCCGCATCCCAAAATGTCCCAATCAGTGCTCATCCACCAATGTACAAAGATATGCCCCATATCAGGGTTGCCACCAACATTTTTTGTCTTTATTTAAGACCTTATGTCATCTTTCATTTTTGCCAATGCAATTTTTCTTCTAATGACCCTGTCTCTATGTTTTATTTTTCCTCCAAGACCAAATCCAAATGTGTAAACTTTTCTCCCCGTTCCAGATTTTGGCTTCCTAGTCTTGTATTTAATACTGGCAGGAAGACTAAGTTAAATATAAAACCAAGTTAATGAGCGGGGGTTATATGAATAAATGTGTGGAGTTGATCATCTCTTTGCAATAATCATGTATGTTCATCCAGCACGGTAGGCTTGGCACAACAGTGGGACCAATTGGATCAGCTGGGAATGCGTATGCAGCACAACTTGGAGCAACAGATACAGGCTCGCAACCAATCAGGTGTGAGTGAGGATGCCCTCAAGGAGTTCTCGATGATGTTCAAGCACTTTGACAAGGAGAAGTCTGGCCGTCTAAACCATTCCCAGTTCAAGTCTTGTTTACGAGCCCTTGGATATGACCTTCCCATGGTTGATGAGGGCCATCCTGACCCTGAATTTAAAGCTATTCTCGGTAAGTTTAGCCAATTATGGTATGACTTGGCTTCTTGCAAAGGTATATGTTTTAGAAATGAGAATAATTTGACATCCTTTTTAGTATCATTTGAATGATAGTAACATTTAAGTGACATCTGAAGTTGTATAGTTTCTGAATCCCCTAAATGGAATTTATTTTATTTTAATAATAATCACCTTTTAAATTTTGTGAAATTTTTGCCTGCCTTCATGAGATTTAAAAGAATATCTATCATATGTTCCTCCCTCTCCCGAAATCTTACCTTTTAACGTTCAGTAAAACATCCCACTATCTTTAAATACTTCTATCCACTAGCTCTTATTGATAATACCTTTAAATTATCATCTAATGATTGCATCATCTACTGAACCCTAAATGTTCATTGACATAACAGGTTGCCACTGATATCTCTCCTTTTCCATTCGCAGATGTGGTGGACCCCAATCGAGATGGCTATGTATCATTGCAGGAATATATGGCATTCATGATAGGTAAGGAAACAGAGAATGTGAGGAGCTCAGAAGAAATAGAAAATGCCTTCCGGGCTATAACAGCAGGCGACGGCCCATACGTGACCAAGGAGGAACTCTATGCTGTGAGTCATTGTCTATTAATTGTTCTTTGGTCAGTAAATAGACTGGCTGCATGAACCCTTCCTCCCCATCATTATTTCAGTACTGCCATTGTGAATTTGTCTTGACGTTAAATTAATCTATTTAATGTTTTTTTTATCTCCTCAGAACCTAACGAAGGAGATGGCGGACTACTGTGTGGCACGAATGAAGCCCTACGTTGATCCGAAGACGGAACGTCCAATACCGGGAGCACTAGACTATATTGACTTCACACACACATTATTCCAGAATTGATGAGGGTGACCACTAAATCATTTTCTGTCACAGCACTATTCCTGCCCCCACCATCGGTCATATATTTATCTATCTATCATGTGTGGATGAGAGATGAGGTGTTGCTTGAGATTAGCACACGCTTTGATATAAACAATATATATATATATATGTATGCAGCTCTTGGAGGACATCGGTGGTGGGATGTTTTACATTTCTGATGCATCATTGTTGCTTTGTCAGGTATTACTAAGTTCCATGGGACACTTTTAATCAAAGAAATGATACAATTTTAAATGTATTGCTTTACATTTGTGGACTTGTGCTTTTAAGCACGCATGTCCTTTCTCACTCTTGAATCCAGTAAAAGCAGTTGTTAAAATATACTGTTAGGAATTTAAATTCTTTCAAAATGAATACTATACACTGTTTCTTTAGAGGTCTAGTCTTTTGCATGTGCTTACAAGAGTGCTGAAAAGATTCCTTATATTTCACAAGTCCTCATACTTAACAATGAAAAAATTATGGTTCCCAGAAGTGTCCTAGACATCTCTTTATTCAATAATGTAAGCTTACAAATAGTGTTGGAATATATTGTGATTGATTGTAGCTGTTTAGTGGTGTAATAAATTCCTCTTCTTTCTGCTAAATTTGTTGAACAAGTCATTGTCCAACCTAAGGTACAGATATATGATTATATTATACATTGAATAAATTATATATTTCAGTACAGAATGGATGGGAAATAGCAAATCTTCAAAATTAAAAGCATGAGACTGAATTTGGATCCATATAGTATAAATGTGATATTCAGTATGTAGCTGGGATAAAAATTAGTAGGCATATGCTTCTTATAGTTAATGTTATTGTTATATGTGACTATTTCAAGTATAACTCACCAAAAGCATAGTAATATGTGCAAGCATTTATCAGTGTAACAATAGAAATTTTAATTATTGCCATTAGTATTTTACTATTTATTGTCTTCTACAATGTCTGAATTCACAGGACTTTTACAACATATTAGATAATGTGTATGGACATTAACAGGGAATTCTTTTCAAAGATTCCCTCTTTTGTGGGAACCATTGTCATTCAAATTTTTAGATTAAGATTTACACAATTTTCAAGTGGTTGTTATCATTCTCATTGAAACAACTGAATGATAGAAATAATCTATTTTGACCCTTTAAATTCATAAGAAATATTTTGTTCATTTTGACACCACTAATTTAACAAAGTCAACAAGTGTAAATCATGGCATTTTGTCTGAGTCAAACATTTACAAGTGCATGTTTTTAATATGGCTCCTGATTTCTGCTGTTTTTGAAAGATACACAACTGAAAGGTTTATGATTTCTGAACAGAAATGATATGAAGAATATGCCAGAGTTATAAGCCACCCCAAAAGATGCCTTCAAGGAATGTTACGTGCAGTGGGTATTTGGAACTGTGTGTGTGGAGGTGAAAAGAGGCCTGCTTTGAAGGGAATTAGGGTTCAAACCCTCTCAGGCATGCAATTTTTTTTTGGTTGAGGCTAGATTCTTCTTAGAAAGGCTGTGATTATCACTACAATATCACCAGCATTTGAAGGTGAATTTTTAAGTAGCTGTAGCTCAAAAAATATATTTTTCTTCTCGCAATCAAATTTATGCAAAAATGTTTTATTAACTTGCAAGTTAATAAGGTAACAAATAATAGTTATTTCCAAAACAAACTTTTATCTATCTTGCTTCAAACAGTCTGTCTTCTGTATCCTACATTCAGTTCATGATGACAAAATTAACATGAAATTCAAGAATATTCATTGTTTTACAATAACAATCTTGGCAGTATGAAATCATTCATGTGAATCATCATAAATTTCTAAGTCACAACAGTCCTTCAAAAGATTAATTTGTCACAACTTCAATTTTTGCAGGGCAGTAATGTGAGCTGGAAGTATTTCGCACGTAAACAAATAATTTTTGGTTCCAGCTCTTAGTCTTAATTAGTTGATCCAGAGCAGGGAGGGTAATGTACCCATATCCTGTTTCTCTGGCCTCCAAAAAAGAGAAACCACCACTTGTCACGTATCCAGCTACTTCCCTGGAGCATGACTTCCTTGCATAGAGGACTTCCGGCAGATACAACTTTTCCATTTCCTTCCTGTGGCATGCACAGATGTCTGCTGTGGCCTTTGGACCCATTTTTGGCTGTGTTGAGGCTGAATCGCCTCCTTCACCTGTGGCCACAGTTGGGATTTCTCTCTCTTCCATTTTCTTACGCGTTTTCAACCGTTTCCTCCTAAGAGACCTCAACGTTTCCTTGTGTGCCTTCTTGGTTGCTGCCCTAGTCTCCTTGTATGGGTCTGGGTTATTGGGCTCCTCTAGATTCCTGAGATGATATTTTTGTGCAACATATCCTTCTCCCGAAACATCTCCCTCCTCTGGGAGACAGATTACCATGTGCTTTTCCACAACACCCTTTTTACAAACAGTCACTTTCACGGGAATGAGGCAGCAGTCACTCATATCCTGGGAATCCCCATTCATTTCTGCAAACTCTTGTAAACAGAATGGTGTCTTTCTTTCTCCACCAACCACGTACAGTTGGCCTCCATGTATTTTTAACTTATTCTTTTGCAAGTCATGAAGGGCATTTCCAATCTTTTCCAGTTTCTGCAGATTTCGCAACACGTAAAATGTATCACTGGAAGGAATGCCAGATGTAGATTCCATTCGGGAAGACCATTCTTGGCAGAGGAGGCCCCAAGGGAAGGAGAAAGGTGACGAAATGCCAAGGCGAATGTAGTTGGGTCTCTTGCTTGGTGGGAGACTGCAAAGAAAAATAATTTCTAGAGATACTGGGAGGGAAGAAGTGAATGGAAGAGCTTGAGTGGTGAATTAGAGTGGAGAATCAGGGGAAGAGCGTAAAAAAATTGATTTGTATTTAGGTTAGTAAAGTTTGATGGATCCAAACCCATTTTGCTGTTGGGACTTGGTGCTAATCTTTTGGTTCATTTTCTGAAAATACTTGATAAGCAGTAGATGTGATAATGAAATAATAATTCAGTAAATCTCCAACATTCTGTGGGGTGACATAAAATACAAGACCTGATTTGATCAACCATTCCTTGATTCTTAGTCATTTTATTTAATTGACAGTAATCCCCATTAGTTAATTAAATAAGCTGACAGTCACTAGTTTCTCTCACCAGTTTCCCCCATTACTAGCTTTTGTCAGAAATTTGTTCAGGGAATTATTCTTCGCAGTGGTGAAAAACAAAAATTTTCATATCAGAAACTATTGGCATTCAGGAATGAACATGAAAGTGGGGCACACCGAAGAACACCTGAAATACTTCTCTCGGGCCTCATGCCCCAAGAGCTTCTCCTCGGTTTGCCTGGCGATGGTATCAGGTGAAACAGGCCAGCAGCATTTGTGGCTGACAGCGTCTTCTCCGAGGGCCTCAGTCTCTCGAAGGCCTGCGGCTCGAGCTCCCCTCATCACCATGGCAATCCAAAGGGGCTTACCCCAACCAGCTGGAGCAATCAAGTCCCATCCACTGCCATAGCCTTGGAAGTGAGAACACAATCACATCAGGCGTGACTTCGCGGAACATACGAATATGGAAGTGTCATCAGCAGATCTGACACTAGACAAGTTACTGACACCAGTGCGGGTCAACTTTCAACGGAGTCAGAAATTTGAGGTGGTTTCACAAAGTCATAATTCATGACATCACTATTGAAATGCCACATTTATGATTCCTTTAAAGAGAGATGCTGATTACATTTCCCAGTTTTTCGACTATAAAAAGAACTTAATCACCACAATGAAGAATAAATATGAAGGAAAATAGGATGGTAAAATACTTTTTAATTTACTAAAAGAGCAATAAGACTGAAAATAAAGTAAAAAAGGAATATATGTGAGGTGCTTTAAAGTTGTAAGGCCTCCAATTTTTTTTCTCTGGACTGGAAACAGAAACATGCAGTTTGTTTTAAAATGAGTGGGCACTCTTAGTCAATGCATGACAGAGACTTAAAATGGCGATGTTTTCGTTATATGGGTAGTGTGTAATCATTTGTGGTGTGAATTCATTGATCAAATGGCGATGAATTGAAATTCATCGCCATTTGAAGGAGACGTGGTGATGGAGTCATGGATGTGTCGAAAGTGTATTCATGGGTGCGACAGTTTAAAGAAGGCAGAACACCATGTGACAACGAACCAATAAAATCTCGGCCTCGCACACTGACAGCGTCAGTGATTTTCCAGTGGTCAAAACAGATTCCTTAAGAAGCCTTCACTGCAGCCATAGAATCATGGCGTCGACGTTGCGAAAAATGTGTACGGCTGAAGGGAGATTACGTCGAGAAGTAACCCAAGTTTCATTGTTTTTAAGGTGAATAATTAGTCAGAAAAATTCGGGGGCCTTATAACTTGAATGCACCTCGTATATTGGTACCCAATGAATATTTGTTTTTGACACCTAGGATTTCCTATGAATAATTAATATCTGCCAATGGGGTCCATAGTTAATCATAATTTCTAACTACAGGTATTGAATTGGCTCGGGGTAAAGTGAGGAGGATGATGCCAGAGCTATGGGGAAAGAAATCATAATTGCTCCTGTATCTTCTTAAATGGCCCATGTGGACTTCTTTTGGTTTATTAAATCAACCCTCAAAGTGTGAGGATTCAGCTTAATGAGACCATAGGTAGTGCTTGTAGAAATTCCAGTTTACACCTTAAATGATTATTTCCAGAATTGAGAATGACACTATAACCCCTCCTAGACTGACACTTCTACAATTAAAAGGAACTTTTTGAACACCTGTGATGGTATAAGCTCACATCCCATGATCCTTATGTTTTGCATGGTAGTAATGTATGTATCTTAACCAAGGAGCTTAAAAATGACTGAAAGTGGATTCTTTGGAATATTTAAGAAAAGCAGAAGGCTATGAATGACTTAGAATCAGTCAAAGAACCCAAATTATTTTAACATATACGTAAATTTTCTCTGTGACAAAACTTATATCCATCTTTATTTCAATTTTTTTTGGAGTAATTGTGATCTTTAAAACAATCCCACTTGCTTCCCTGCTACTTAATAGAATATATACACCAGTCCAAACCTAGTCTTTTACTGCCTGGGTCCTGACTCCCAGGCCTCTGCACCAGCAATATCGGTAGCCTTGGGGATAAGTCTTCACTTTCCAATGAAGCTGAAGTTATGTCACTGACTTGTGGAAACCCAGGAACAAGATTCTCAGAGCGTTTTTTGTTCACCTCCGCATCTGATGGCTTGGAGTTGGTCACAATGTCCCGGATTTTGGCGTCCCATATGGGGCTCAGTGGGACACCCTGGGAACCTTGAATCATTTCTGTGAAGAATGAAAGTGAGAGGAATCATTTCATGCCAATTAGCAAAGTATATGTTGCCTTTGCCCTATTATTTGAGTGGAAGAATGAGGCTTCTTTCAGGAAAAAAAATATGTGATTACAGATAAAATAGCGATCATTAACACAAGTACCTAATAAAATCAGGCGAAGGAGGTGAGAGTAAATTCAATTCTTTTGAGTTAGTGGGTATGGAGAAGGATGAAGAAAATTATGTGAATAAAAACAACATAGTATTATGCATCAAACAGGGAGAGGGTGTTTTGGCAAAAATGCAGAGGGGAGAGGAAAAATGAATTTGAGAGTTTACTTGAATGCTGAGGGTGTATGTTATCTTGGGAGATGAACAGCTTTGAAAATGAGTAGAGAGAAACAAGACTTGAATACCATTTCCAACTATGTGTTACCAAGTGGAACACATGCCCCTCCTTATAATGAGACATAAGAAGTATTCTATATTTTTATTACTGGCTAGTTGCAGGTTGTTTTGGATCCCCTTTTAATGTGCTATACTTAGATTAAAAGCTGTTACAAAATAAACTATCAGCAAGTGGCTCAGTGTATTCATTCTTCTTATATAAGAATGCGTGTCACAAATTTGCAACGTTATCTGATAATTCTTTCAAAATACACATCTAAATACTTTATATATATTTAAATATTTAGACCACATTTCTCTCGGGAAAGCTGACCCTTCTAAGAAAAAATTAGTTCTTTTCAAATGAATAATTCAGCTACAAATGAAGTACTACTTCTGGGTCAAAGAAAATATGTTGGGAACATTTTATAAGCATCTTTTTACCTAAACTTCGTTGAAAAGATCATAAACCCTTAAATGCATCAGAAGGTAAAAGTGTCCATAGAGATTCAAGGAAAATTGTCTCAAATTTTTCACAAAGGAAAAAGTCTGAAGATTTTCAACAATTGTGTGGAATGGAACTTTGATAAATAAAAAGAGTATGATCATTGAATATTCACAATACAAAACAAATAAAAAAGACTTGGTGGTGGAGTTAAATGAACCGTGCTGACCAGGTATTCATTTACCATTTTTCAAGACAGTCTCCAAGTCTACAGCCTTCGTCCTCTTCTGAGGCACGGTGTCGCGAGGGTCAAGGATGGTCAGCCCATGCACCATATGAGGAGTCACATTTGCAGGACTTGTGATGGTGGATAGCCCCTCCCACAGCTGGTTCTGTTGTTTAAACAGGTCCTCCCACCAGTGGCCCCACCACAGGGACTCTCCCTTGGGCCCTTGTGACGTGACCACCATGGTTTCCCTCAGCACTGCGTGGGACAGGGGGCCCGTCAACCTCAACCTGATCAGCATGTCCTTGAGGAGCAACATCTTCACATTGCTCCCAACAAACTGTGTAATTTGGTTGCAGGCAGTCCTATGTTGACTGGTGCTCTCTGATGATTCTACGACATCTGTCTGTTTTGACTTCTTGGAACCACCCTTTGATTTTTCGGACTTTCGTCTTTTGGAAGGTGGTTCCTGATGATCATCTGGCGAAGAGAGCTGGAACTTGAACACTTTCACTAGTTCCTCTTTGACCTCATGGTAATATGATGGGTGGACCCACAGCCAAAGTTTCCTCTGCTGATTATAATCACTGCTACCATCACTCTCATCCTTCTTTTTTGACTTTCTGGCAGATCCAGAGTTTTTACAATCACAGAGGTCAGAAATATCCTCCCTGCACTTCACTATAGTCTCACTTCTTCCCTTGAAATCTGGTTCATCCTCTGGCATCCATAGGAAACTGACTCTTCCGATGGCACCGTAAGGATATTTGGCATCAGAATGGAATAACATCACTGACCCCTCTCTGTCTCCTTTGCACCACAACTTTGCTTGGAAAGAGAGCCCACATTCCTTTCTAGTAAGCATCCTCAATCCATTAATTAAGTCTTCAAATGAGCCCACAAGCTCAATGCACACATAATATGAAATATCCTGCAACATATTTGGAACGTGATTAATTAGCTACTGTAAAGCTCAAAATTATGATACTTCAAGGAGTTAAGCTATGGAAAATTAATTCATTAGTATCACTATTCAATCAAGAGTATCTGCAATAATCTAGTCATGAAATTATAGTAAAAAAATACCTGTAATAAACAATGATTGGCTGCCCCACGGTAACAAGCTCTTGCACTCTTGTCATTAGGAAAATGAGGTAACTTATAACCCCATTTGTTTATCATGTGAAATCTAAAAAGCAACATGAAATTTTTCATATATTTTCAGAAGGAAATATCTGCATTATGCCATTTTCTACACATTGTGTACAGTACCTTTTTGCATGCCATATATGAGTTTCCAACCACACATTCTCTTTTTGTCGGCGGTTATAAGCTTCTAGTAAATTGCTTGGTCTGCGACGGTATTTTCGACTAGGTCTCTTAGTCTTTGGAGGCAATCCTCCTTTTTCCATCTAATGGGAATGAGTACCACGACCTTAAAATCTGCCACAGAAAATCACCAGAAATATGGACACTGTAATTCAATAATTATACCTGTCGTTGGTGGGCCACCCGAAGCTGTCTAGGCATCCGTTTGGGATTGTGGCTCATTATTCGCCTTCTCATATGCCTGGGTAAACGTTGAAATACTAAGCCGGTTCTCCGAGGTTCCTCTATTTGTCAATGAAAAGTTCAACATTAATTGCATGCATTTAGTAACATCAAACGAAAATATATTTATAACATCAATTATACATACGTAAGGCTTCTCCGATCGAAATAATTTCCTGGACTCTTGCCGATGCAATTTCCATCAGAGAAACATCTTGGGGAAGTTCTTCTTCACCTCCCAAAAGTTTGTCGAACTGGGGACGGTCTCCTTCCATTTTGAATATTTATTTAAAAATTACTAAGACGTAACGAGGATCGGAGCCTAGAATTAAAACAATACACCACAGGATGTAATTTCCCTGCTCGCTCTGTCATGACATGGGCTTTCAGAAACGAAATCATTCATTACTGTGAATATCTTCAATAACACGAAATAATCAACATATGCTATCTTCCAGTGCAACACATTCTACATCTCGCCGGGTAGAATCGCTAGTAATTTGAGAGACCTTTTGTCTTGTCACGTTTTGAATAAGTAAACAATGTGTGGAAAGCATGGTACACGTGCGGCTTCGGAATTTTTACTGTTTTATGGTTCAGTGAAAACCCACTGGGTAATCGTTCACAGTGGCGCTGTTTCAGGCGCACTAAGTCGAAACAGGCAGACGAATATCGTGGTACACAGCATGTACAGAAAAACTGTATTTAAAAAAATAATACTTTAGGGTCCTGAATTTTTTTACCTTCTGACCACTATATTTTTGACTGACCACCACCTTAAGAATATTGGCCGGATGGGGTACCTAAGGAATATGTTCTGTGCTCTTGTAATTGGGTTTTCATCGATTTTAGGAGATGCTAAATGACCGTGGTTGTTGAAGCACATGAAATGCAAAAACACACACACTTAGGCTCCTAGTGAAGTCATAATCCATTTCTTTCCAACAGGTATGATTATATCTTTAGAATGAATCTTCCTGACCAAAGAAGGAATTCGCAAAAACTTCCTATATTTAGGCTGGCTACATACAAAATAATCTTTGAGACCAAGAGTGACAGAGACATCCATCGCAACATGTGTGGGTTGTCTCTGTCAAAAGCTCATACTGTGACGGGAATCTAACAAAAGTGATGGGGACATGAGGTGAGTAAAATCAAGGTGAGAAACATTTGCAATATGTACGAATTACTTTTATCATCATCACAGGTTGTTAATGGGAAGATTGAGTTGCACCATTTCTCCAAAATCGACCAACCAACTTCTTCATACCCTTCTCGTTTCTAACTCTAACATTTTCCATTATTCTGTCTCATGCATCCTCCTTGGCCCATCTCTTGGGCTCTTCCCTCCTAAGAACCTTTCCAGTGTATTCATTAACATGTCAAAATATATGTCCTATTAGTTAGGTCCTGCTGTTTACTCTTATCTTAAGGTTCTATTTAGATGGATCTTAGGAGTGCTTCTCAATGGTTCTTCCCAAATTGTTATCAGATAATATGTATCGTAACCAATATGGTGGTACTGTGCCACATTTATTGATCATGATCCCACCATTGTAGTTCCCAGTTGATCTCCGAACTATCCTGTCATCTGCCAACTTCTTCATACTAAAATTTTCTGTTATCTGTTTCTTATGTCATTCTTGGCCTACCTCAAGGGTTTTTCCCTCCTACGTTTCCTCCAATATAGTTTTCAATAAATTGTCATGCCTCGACATTAGCTCTTCTGCTAACTATGTTCCGCAAGCCTCTCTTTTTACCAGGTATTCAGGGCACATCCTCATTAGTCACGGTCTATCAATTTATTTTTAACCTTCCTCTGTAACACTATATTTCTATTGCTTCTATTACTTATTAGATTTAGGGTTAATCATTGGTGGGAATATATCATACCCTATCCATATTTATGATATGTTTTGTAAGCACTATGCTATGAGCAGCACTGATTAACATACATCAAAAACCATTCTGTAAGGGTCAGTCTTCAAGACAGAATATTGAAGTTGCCAGAAACATTTATGACAGGGAAAATATGCACCTTTAAATCATGAGTGTCAAACCTTTGGGCTGCATGTGGTCCAGGGTTACCATAAATGTAACCCAGCAACCGATTTCAAACTAACAACATAACTAGTTATTTTACTCATGTTTTAATACTCTTTCAGGTATATAGCAAGTGTCTTTTGTCATCAAGGAGAGGAGGAATTAGCTGACCTGAACATTTTTCTGAATGATAATTCTATAGAAATATAATACCCAAGAGGTAAGGTGGAAGTCATAATCTTGAGGACAAGTATAGGTAAGAAGACAGTCAATAGAGGTAACTTACTGACACTGGATTTTCTGGCCTCTTTTCTCAGTTCCACATGGTTCTAAGTTTTGAACAGTTTTTCAAGTGGATCATTTTAGGTTGGAGAAAGTGAAAAATTCTCTGAATGTGCCAAGTATTGGTTGAGCCATTTGCATTAAATTATTTAAAATAAATTCCATTCATGGGTTTCTGTACCATTTCTCAACTCTTATTTGTTTGCCAGTCATTCAATCTTGTAACTTTTGTAGATCCTATTTTAAAATTATTCTCAGAAATAATTTCAAGGAGTGACTCATGAAGATTATTGTCCAATTTCATTCTGTAATAGGTACTTTTGATTCATTATTAAGGTGGAAAGTATCCATACCACTAAAATATGACCAGTGAACAGCATTGAAAATATTTAGTAAAACATTAATGGATTCTTTGCCCATAGATTTAAGAAATTCAACCAAGAATTTCATATGGACCACCTTATTTGCCATTTTTATTTTTAAAGTAAATATTCTTTCTTTCATTTCTTAATACTACTGATCCTTCATCTGTATTTAAGTTTGTGTTATTCCTCTTCTCCATTTCAATTGATATGGAGAAGATGAATAACACAAAATTAATATTATTGATAAGCCAATCCATTATCTCAATTTTTCTTAACTTTCTACAAAAAGACTTCCATCAATGTCTGCCAAAACACTTTTTTACTCATTCCTGTTGTTTCCTTAATCATTTTGTGAATGTTGAATAATAATTTCTTTTACTTAATCCTTAGATTGCCAGGCTTTGTACCACAAGCCACTGTTGATATCTTTCATTTTTAATTTAATTGTATATACTCCATCATGTTTTCAAGAGTTTTTTGTTTGATATGCTTTTCCTTCATCCACTTGATAATACTTCATCATTCATCCCAGATTTGTGTTTTTCCTTCACAGGTTTTATGTTGACTTTACTACCCCTTATTAATGCTTGTTTTATATTATCCATTTTCTCATCTACAACCCATATTTAAATTTTAATTTTTCATATTTTTATCTCTTCAGCCACTATTTATTTTTGGTTTGTTCTGTTTTCAATTTACTCAGTTTAATTCTATGTGGATTAGTTCTTTAATATCTTTAATTTCACCTGGTATAAGTTACTATAGGTTATGATCTGTGCCAAACAGCTTATCTGCTTATAAGCAACATGCCTCATCCGAAAGAATTTCTTTATGAAATCTCCATCAATTATTTCAAAATTGATTTAAATATAACTATTCTCTTATTTATGAAATATTTATTATATTGACAACCAATTATTAATTAACATATTATGGTTTTTGTCTTTTTTTAAAACTCCTATCTTTATGTGTAAATTGTTCCAATTTCTGCAGAAGTTATTGGAGAGACACAGTTATATTAGATTAATTCATTTATTTGTTATTTTGAAGTTGCATTACCAGATGATGATGATCATCATCAAAACCTGTCGTAAACTAAATTTTTTTTAGAAATATATAATTATTTAAAACCAGTATTGTTTGTATCAACATGTATTTGTCAGAAAATAGAATAATGCATATTTAATATTTATTAATGCTCTACTTTTGCTCCTAAATGTCATTGTAGTTATGCCATATGTTTAAGTTTGATTATTGTTTTTCAGTAATAGTATTTCATTCCATCTTCTAAATTTACATTTGATTGGTCATGACCACTGAATCTCACTAGTGCTTAAAACATCAATGTTCAACCTCTCCATTTCCACATATAATTTTCTTGTTGCACATGTAGTCCCTTTACATCTCAAGTTGGTAGATATTTGTAAGGCAGGGTGGGGTATTCTTACCATCCTCCTATCATTGAACATCAGGTCATATCAATGCCATATTATTTTGGTTTTCAGCCATGATTTTCAAACTATCAAAAATTATGATCATTCTGTGGACTTCTTCAACACAACTGTTAATAGGTACAGTGTTTATCTCCTTGGTGATTTCTGTATCATGTATGGCCATTTTGGTTCACATGTTCATTTTTGGGGGAGGCAGCTTTTAATGCTCAAGCTAGTTTTGGCTGATCCTGTGAATTTCAATTCCTCAGCACCACCCATGTGGCTTATCCATAATCACCAACTGGGGAGGTGCCTAATTGACATGGAGCTAGCACCACTTTATTGACTGGTTGGCCTTGGTACTTTCTCATAAATGCCATAATGTATTAGGCCATTGTCTTGGGACCTACTGTTTGTTAAGACCTATTATCTAATAATGATGGCTTAACATTCTGACTTTTCATATGATGAAGGGTAATGTACCGATTAAGGTAGGTTTTTGATGAGCAATTACACCTAACTATAATTCCTCTTCAAATCTGCATACTTACTACCCCCTATCATTCTGTCCAAAATCCCTATTCTCTTCCTACCCCTACCTCGCTTCCCCAACATTCTGCCCTCTATTACAACCTTCAACAACCCATTGCCTTTGAGTACCCCTTCCATTCACCTTTCTTGTCTTTTTTGAATCTCTCGCAGCAAACGCCTCTCCTCTCCTACCATTCTCAAAACTTCTTCGTTCGTTTTCCTTTCTGTCCACTTCACCTTCTCCATCCGTCGCCAAACCCACATCTCAAAAGCCTCCAATCAATGCTCATCATCCTTCCTCATGGACCAGGTTTTGGATCCATAT
>WURS02365947.1:0-17499 GCA_011762765.2 Rhinocypha anisoptera
GAAGGTGCCGGGCCGGCACCTTCTTCATCCCCGGACGGTATTTCATAAAGATATGTTCCTTTCCTTTTTTCCCAAAGAGTTGTCCAAACCCATGTAAACCACAGTCTTCACCCCTGAGGTTGGTTTGGTGGATTAGATTAGAGTTCACCTAGTACCAAGCCCTACGGCGAGCGAAAATTAACACATCATGGCAAGGGGATAGGTTCCTTTCCCTGTGCCGCCTATGGTTTTATATGAAGTTCTGTTAACCAGAATACCACTCAGCTTTGGTTTCCAGATAGCTGATATAAGGATCCATTTTTCAGTACCACAGTCGTGATCGCAGCATGTGGACACGTTGGGTGTCTGCAACACGACCATAAAAAGTCATCAAAAACAAAGTTATTACTTAATTATTAGTTTGGTAAAAACGAAAGTGTTCCTAATAGGTGGTGACCGAAGAGTCTCAGAGCGTTCCAACGTCATCTGTGGCCCGCTGAAGAGAAACATGTCGATGAGCAAATAGAAGTTTACTATTACTCTATTTTTACCATATCACTCAGTCAAGAGTATATAGAATGCCATAATTTCCAGGCCATTTTTATGAAGTTTGAAATTTTACCAGAAATGCGTGATTTACTCTTTCAGTTCTGATTGTTACAAAACGTACGATGTTATTCTTTGACGAGAAGCTATAAATATGAGGAATAATACCTGAAGATCTTCATGTGAAGGTAATCAAAGAAAAGAGACCGATACACATACGAGGAAACCGTAGATCGGGGAAACGACGGTAGCTTAAAAGTTTTAAGGCATCATTTGAAAACACGGTTTAATCCTTATTATTGTTGAAATTAGTAACCTAGATGAGGTGGGATTGTAACATATCAGCCCACGAACAAAATGACCTCACGTCAGAGTGGGGATGAATTTTCACCGCGAGAGGACTCGCGACAATGAATCGAAGCGCGCAAGACAACCGGTAGGTTCGTGTTCTTCGTTCAAAGTCATAGCGACTGCAAGAGGTTGATTTCGCATGCCACCGAAGCATGGAATCTCGGGTGGAACTTCCTCAGAAAGCGGGAGGTACATCCACGTGTAGAGCTGGAGTTTCTTCCGTGACGAACCTTTGGCAATCTACTCGTTCATTTAAGTGAATTCGAAAACTGCCAAACTACCAAACGTCGATTTCAGTATCTTCCTTACTTTTCGGGAAGGAAGTCCACTTTTCGGGAAGGAAGCCCACTTTCTGAAATCACCCCCAAATCCCTGAAGTGAACCTGAAGGCGCAATTTAATTGATAAAAAAACATTTTCGATTTTTGTGAGCGTGAAAAATTAATTTTTTAAAAGTCGTCAAATATTTTGACCCATCTTGTAGACGGCTTTCATGAATCTCAAGTTGATCAGTATTGACCTTACTCGTGAAATAGAATTTTATCACGCAAGGACCTTTACCATTTCTCATAAAAATGACAATTTACTTCAAAAGTACATATAATACATAACATATGTTCACTTAACGTCTTTGCGTCGATTCAATAATAAAAGCCTCACAAATTAAGATACTAATTACTGTTGAATAACCATTACTGACTTTAACAACCAGTCAAGAAAGCGACCTTACATACTCAGGTGTTCACTAATGAAGTGCCCATTCTCAGTAATTACACCTTGCGTTTAGCAAACTTACCAAGCGACTCAGGTGATGTCAGTTATTCCTGCGTCGCGACTACTCATTCGAAGGATTGAATTCCTCATACGCCTCTGAAGCAATGAACTAAGATTCGTCCTATAACAGAACAAACAAAACTACGATTAGAAAGTGTGGAGACAACCTAGGTCTGAGGAGTTAATATTTAATCACCCAACGCTATTCATATGGATGTTTTCTACCACCCAATTACCCTTTGGCCTCAAACAGTCGAAATCTTTAATACGTATTTTCAGCTAATTCATGGTTCTATAAAAGTTGCATATAAAGTCGTAATACTCGGTCCTTTGGTGGATTACCAGGGTAATTTGTGTAGACAAAAGTGCAAAGTATACATACGAGTCCTCCTCAACCTTTCGGAGGGTGAATTCAAGGATTAGCATCATGTTCACCCGCGCTTTCGATTCTTGAAAAATTCTCCTCACCTTCCGGTGGGCTATCGACCTGTTCCCCGCAGACTTCGGGTAAGCCATTTCGGATGATTCGGGGAAGCACTCCATCGTCTTTGGGATCAGAATTTAAAAAGAAGGAATGCTTTCGAAGAACGAAAGCGGAAAAGGTACTTCGGCAGAAACCAGGCCTCGAAAATTTCACACCCCACATTTTGCAACTGGAAATGACTGAAGAAGGCCGATGTGGTGGGGCAAGGAAACCACGGCGAAGTTTATGGCTACACATTTTCCAAGCAAGTTTTACTCCCGCATTCATTAAGTGCGGTGGGATGGATTAAAACCGGCCAGGGCGAACAATGACGCCGCACAATTCAGCATTACTCGTATAAATCCGTAAATATTTCATCTCGGAAACGCGGAGAGGAGGGGGAGAAGCTTTAATGAAAGAATGTGGCTCCCAATGTAGCCTGCTACCAGTCGGTGAGCGGAAAAACATTTTTTTGCGTCGATTGTCATAAATTCTTAGATGCGTTAACGCGAGTATGATTTTGGGACGCATAAACATTCGAGCTGTTAGAGTTCGGGCACTAAATAACTTCCCCACACGAACCAGCGTCGTAAAAACGAACCGTTACCACAGGAATAAATCTACACACACACACATACACACAAATCAGGCAATTGCTTAGAATTTGGATCGCAGAGAACAACTGGGGTCGCCCGGTAACTTGGTGAACCCTCATCTTTTATTGGTCAAATCCTGACTTTCAAAGTTTGCCTGGAATCTGAAAGTTAAGCGTTGCTCGTATGTGCACTTATTATAAATTCATGACTGAATCACGGTTTACGCCGATTATCCGACGAGTTTTTGCCCTATCGGCGAGCAGCGTCCATTAGTTCAATCCCCCTGTATGCCCGTACAGAGATGAAACACGTCTCGGCGATTCCTATCAATGGATAATTTCATTTGTTAAGCATCCGTAGGTGTAAGAGGCCATAAACACCCACCTCGCTCCGTAATTACGGCCTTGAACTACAGCATAATGGCATATAAGTTCCGCGATAATCATTTCCGCTCGCCTGGACTTACTTGCACTTGTCAGACTTATTCACCCTTGGGAAAGGAGAAACCATTCATTAAATTCTAAAGCAGTCGCGGTGAAAATTATTGACGGTTATGATTTCATAAGTCATCTCTGAGCCATCGCCAAAGGGGTGGAAATTCACGAGTTTCATCGTGACGCTCACTGAATGACATCCTGTCGGCCAATCTCTTAGTACTGAGATCTAGTTAACTCTATGCAGATTTCGTTGAGGCAATTAAGTCAACTTTTTCCAATTCCAAATGCAAATTGGCAAACTCGGCAAACCACGAAAAAAAATCGGACATTAATTCTGAGGCAAATTTTCTTCTGCAGCTTTCAGAGTTTCTAATTTCCGGCGTGAACTGCTAGTGAGCCAAAAACCAACCCGCCCATATCCGGTCAATAGCGAGGTAAACATCTTCCAAGACGCTTATCTGAGAGCCGTCCGTTGTGTCCAAAGAATTCATTTCGTTTATTTTCGGATTCCACGGCAGAAGCATGCCTAGAATATTTCTTAGGGGAAATTTCCAGATTCCCGGTATTCGGTTACATAATTAGAAACCACACAGGTTTCATTTCTGTGGAGTTCACATGCATATATCCCGTGAAGGTTCTAACGCCGGCAATATCTCCAACGGACCAAAAGAGTCTGGAGCAGTATCGACAGCCTTGTGCCGCAATACTTGAGAAGAATATGCAAATCATCTCCGCCGAAACGCAATTAGGTAATTTTCGCTTTTTAAATCGGACTCATTTTCTTGTAAATTCCGTACAAAATGGTTCGAGGAAAAGCGATTCGCTGTCATCTGATGAACGCGCATAACTCTTTAGAATAAATTTCGCTTTTTATTCCAGGAACCCATGTGAAAGATGACATGGAGTAACTAAGAAGATTAAAAGATGAAAAAACTAGTGCTTCAACAAAATAATATACCAATTTAATTGGGATAATGGCAGGCGTTGTCTCGTTGGAGTCTAATAAAGCATGAAATTGTATAATACATGTCTCAAAAATGTATAACGCTTATCTAAATATCCTTTTCTACATAATCAGGAATCAAGTTATCAGGTCATGAAATTCGGCCAATTTTGATGAACCAGTTGCAACCACCAACTTTTTATGAAACATAAGCAATTTGAAATCACCTTATAACGTTATTAACAAGAAATATTTAATGACTAGTCCATAATTTCATGAAATCTCGGACTTATGAACACCATGAAAAATAGTGTAAAGTAATGAGAAAATGGATTATGATAATATGGCTAGCATAGTTTCGCGGATAAGTATAAGGTCCTCTTCAAGCTCTTGATAAATATAAGAGCATTATTAATTATTCCGATTTTAATGAAAAATGGCAATGATACATTTTTTTACTCATGATCAGTGAACAATCAGAACTTTAAAAACTAGTTTAAAACGATAAAAGTATTCCTTAACGATAAATCAGTTTTGCTGATTTCTCCGGATGGGAGGAGCCTTATTACTTTTTCCAAAATTTTTTCACGCCATCGGAATGATATGTATTAATATCAGCTTCTCTGGAGAAACCAACTTCTTATCGAAAAGTAAGTGATCTAAATGAATGTATGTATTATGACTAGTTTTTATCATTTCACGCACGCTTTACCAAATTGATTGAAATTTCACTCGAATGAATATTTTCATCTACTTGAAGAGATGTGTTATTTTTAAATTTACATTAGTAAAATAATATAGTCATTGTTAGCGATTATGGGGTATTGAGTAACCGTTAGAAATAAGATATTATAATTAACTAAAAATTTTCCTATTCCGAGTCACAATGATCATCAATTTTCGTCGAAATCACGAAAAAAAGGTGAATCAATTAAAAACTCGTATGGTCATCTTGATTCAGGCTGATTAATCTGTAGAACGTTTATCACCATTGAAAGTGATGACTCCGAGGAGAAAGTATCTTTTTGTCAAAGATTGATCTTCTAAGTCTCACCTACCTTACACCATTCGTTATATCTTTTGTCAAAAAAGATTACTTAAGTGATATAAGTAGATTATAGAGAAATACACGTTAAAACACTTTTATAATAGTTTCCATAAATGTATGCCATACATTTCCGTTTAGTATTAAGCAGAAAGCTCTGACAAATTCTATACTGAAGGAAAGTGCCTTGAAAATATATTGGAAGTAGCAATTTCAACGTTATCCATTGGGTTATTACATTTTTTTACAATTATTTTGGTTTAACACAGTTGTTTGTCATTTTTATATTTGCAAAATTGTTACTATTTATTTTTTTGACTTTAAAATAACTGTTCATTGTTAACTGTAGTAGATGAAAGATAGGAAGAATAAATCTCCTGAAGTGATCATTTCAAAGTGAAGGTAAAAAAAGTCTTTTACTACCACAAATCTTACAACATGTGCACTCCTGTAGGTAACTGTTAATGTCACCACAATCACGCAAAAAAGCCTTTAGATTTAAAAATCCTAACTTCAATCACTAAAATAAACAAATACAAAGGGGAAATTCCATCCTTATGTCAAATGACGTACAAATATATGATAGGAATACATGTTTTGAAATTTTAAATGTTACAAATGTGGTATTTCAGAGAAGTGGACTAGTTTTTTTTCCCTCATTCCACTCCATTGAAGTTCTGATCACAAGAAAATAGGACGGTTTGGTTTTTTGGCGACATTTTCCGAAGTCATGAAAACTTTGAACCCGATAAATTCCAGTCAACATCTAAACGCTGTGCCTTCAGCCAAACCTACCACAATACAAATTCTTATGGGCAGGCCCATATGCTGTGCAAAGCAAAATTTTCCGTTACACAAGGCGTCTATGATGGCAATAAAACCAAATTTTAATCTTACCGAGCTTCATCGATTTTCTACATCCATGAATGGGAAATATTTGTCACTTCCTTAGATTTAAAGAAAATATTAATTAAAATTTTAGTAGCAGTAGTATTTTTATTTATAGGGTGCTTCTACGGCTACGGTCATGTCGCACCTTTTCAAATCATAGAAAAACCAACTTGAACAAACACGATACCCATGCCTTGGGTGGGACTCGAACCCGCGACCTTTGGGTTAGATGGTGAGCTCGCTACCCTAAGACTAACCTGGCCGGCCCATTAACATTTTCATTCTTTTAAATCTCATATCGTAACCGACTCTTTCGATCCTGAAACCTCATTTTTCTGCGTTTTCCATGCACCCTGTAACCAAGAGCTCCCAAAATTATAAACTGTCGAAATCAATATTTTACAGGATCGTCGGAACTTTTCAGCTTTCCAGGTCAGTAGCTTAATCCACCTCCCTTATGTCTTCCGATTCCTGAAACTAGTCCACCACAGCCTGGATTATAGACTGTAAAATCGAAATTAATAGTAATTTTTAAGATAAAAACAAAATAATAAGTACCTATAAAATTGAGAGAAAAGCTATTTCTTCTGGAGTGGAAATCTAAGGGAGCTCTAGTATACATTAGAGACAGAATTTACCAAAAAAACTTTTTAGCAAGATATTTTGTTAATTACACTCCATCATTACGGATGAATAATCTCCACCATTTTAAACACGTAATTGGGCTTCGGTTACTAATGACGAGGGTTTAAGTACAAAAAGGTCTGCACACTAATACGAAGTCCTCTGTTGAAATGTTTCTGGGCCTCGCATCTTAGGGACATGAATCATTAATCAACAATAAGGCTGCATCTGATTCGTGCGATTAACGTCAACTTTAGGGTTATGAAAAAGGAAGGGACGCGGTCACTCCGAACAGTGAACCATGTATCATTTCTCGACCAGGCCGGAAGACTCGTTGACTTAGGTCGACGCTCAAATGATCCAACGTGCCTCCTGGCGAGGTATAACGCCGTCCAGGAGGGCTCCAACCGCCCCCAATTCGAAGACGAGACCCCGAAGAAGCCTACGAGCGGCGGCTAGCCGTCGGGATGCGATGCCACCGCGCAGGCGGCCGAGACGTGAGATCGAAAACCAAAAGCCATTCGGAGAGGTGGGACTCGAAAAGTCAATTTCAAAGGCTGGGGGGCCGGTCGTAAGTCGCCCATCCCCAGAGAGCCGGGTTGACCTCGGCGGATGTGTTTTTTGGGCTCTCATTAAAGCCCCGTTCCAGCCCTCGTTCACCACTCTCGGGGAAGTGTCAAGGCCGAGGTTTGGCCCTTCGAGATACCCGAAACCACACGCGCCCCCCTTAGGCACTCTTCCTCCCGACTCGTCTCCACGGGGATACGAAACATTTTAATTTATTATGAAACTGTCCCAAACCCGAGGGTAACGGACCATTCCGGATGTAATGAAGCGATGAGCATAAATTAAACAACCTCCTCGATGAGTTTTCTTTAGCCTTTAACGCACTCAACAGGGGGCAGCACTCTACGTGTATTTTTATCCACTTACATGGCTGTTAGGAATTCAGCCACGGAATTGGTCACCAGAGTAACCGAATTACTTTTTAGCCTTAAGTATTACGGATTGCTTAGCAAATTTTCAATGGGCCCATACACTCTTAGTAGAACACTTTAAAGTATAAAGGGATAGGATTAAATATCAGGAAGCAAGGAAGAACACGTTCAAACTTATCACTGGACTAGATAACTCAATAGATTATCTTACAAAAACAGTAGATATCGGTATCTTAACACACCGTATCTTCTAGCGTACTGGCATCAACTTCCGTCTAAATCTCAAAAAGTCATCACTTGCGCGAAAGTTTCCACAGAGGTTTGCGTGTGGTGTAAAAGATGAGATATTTATGCTAACATTAACAATGTGCCCAAGATCATTGTCCGAAATTATAATCGAGATCGGTGAATCGTGCAAACTGCTTTGAAAAATCTAAAGGGGCTTTCAAGAAAAATTTACATTCACCCTCCATAAAACTGGAGCCATAAGCATTCGTCGTGAAAGAATTTTGCCTGGGTCTTGAAACCGTGAAGGAGTTCTCTTTTAAGAGGCAAACGAGGTCACCCAGACGTGGCCTATAGGCGTTTTTGTGGTCACTTCAAGAAGACTCATATCTGTAGACCGTCTATATACTTCATACGTTCGATTCAGGGTTTGTCTGTGCTTCGGATTCGACTGCGCAAGGCTTCTACGAGGATTTAAACGGCTAGGAAAGAAAAAGAAGACGTTCGCTCGAGGATCAATCTTCGTGGAAAGGCTTTTAATGAACACGCCGTAGAACAAACACTCCATATGGACATGTTCCCGACACTGCTAACATACAATTGAACGTCGAAACCCCGCGAAACAAAACAAGTAATCAATGGTTATGCCCACACGAAGGTGTCTCGGAAACGCGAATGATTATTCTGATGATGTTTGGAAACCACTTTCTTTGGCATACTGGATTCAATACAAGGTACACATAAGACTTCCTATCTGAGCTACCCACCGAGTTCCGCCAAGCCTAAAAGTTTAGTCCGGGTTTTAAGTTGCATTGAGGTATTCGCGCTTTATCAATTAATTCATAGGAATAGAAATAGAGCGTACGCAATTCAAAAATATGCACACAACCACCAATGATGAACATAACCATGCCATTTACGTAAAACTTAAATGAGCACGATGAAGCTGATATCTATGAAATAGAAAAAAAGAACAATTACCCGTAAAAAAAATTTCACGCATGAAAACATGTTTACAAATGAGACACGTAGTAAATAAATTATGAAACAAATTCACCATGAAGCGAGTAAACACTCCACCTTAAATTTAATCTAATACTTCTTCCTCATCATTAGCGACTTATAAGACTAAAGCAAGTTTAATATAATATATGTAAACTGCTACGCCATACTGTTGCCTTTCAGGACTAATTTCCTTTATTAATATTGCCCGAATCCCTTTTATTACGTTTAGCGAGAAAATAATAAGGTAACACCAGCTCCAAGTATATTTTTTCCATTACTCCTTACTACCCTGAAACTGGATTTCTTGACATTCTACCTTCTTTCCCAATATTTATTACCTCAGAGTACATCTACAATTCACTTTAACTACTATCTTTGGAGAGTCGTTAAAGTGGATGGTAGTGGAATGGACAATGAAATGGATGAAGCATTTAGTAGTTGGAAACGTGCATTTAATCTTGTTGAACACACAAGTGGGAGCTATACTACATCAAACTTGAATCCTCGCAACACGTTCCTATTCTTATGTCCGGGAGTTAGTCTAACTATCGCCAATTATTCCCTATAAATCCATTTCCGCCAATGGATATTTTCCTAGTGAAAGGAGTAAAATTATGCCACAGGGAAGAGCGGAAGAATACGGTACCTAGAAAAGACTAGAAGATATGTGCGAGTACTTGAAAGAAGAATTGAGAAAGAAAATAATTCATGCGAATTGTATTCTCGGGAACATAAATAGGGTCAAATTTTACTTATCCTCTTAAAAGTGAAGGACGGGACAAGTAAAACCGGATGGCGTGTCGTTCAAAGGGCTGCATCACCTTTTCTCGCCTTATAAGGCTAAAGCAAAGCCTCGCCTGAGTGCAGGGCTCTTCGTGTTTATGTAAATGCTCCCATGCGCCATTGTAAGTGCCCATTTGTGTTTAAAGCGGGTCCAGATACTTACACCTCTGGGTTTCTGAGGGTACAGAAGTGGGAAAAAGGTTTTTTTTTAATTTTCTAAGCCCTCCGTGATTGCGAGAAAACTTACTATCCTCCTGGTACCTCATCCTCCTATTACCCTAGATCAGATCTTACTGTGATAAACCCTGTGATAATATGTAATCGACATCACCACATTATATTTCTTGTCTTATTTATATCCTATTTTTTAATGCTATAATGGGGGGTTGAAAGTTGGTTAATCCAATCCGATGATTGGTTTACTGCAGCTCTCCATCCTTTCCTATCTAGTGCTAGCTGGCTCTCTTACCCCTTGTTTGGCCTTCTTTCCAATGCCTCTGATAATTTTTCCTATATATTTGTCCCACGGTCTTCCCCGCGGGGCCTTCTCCTTAATTTTTCCTTCTATTTATATTATTCACGAACCCATTACACCTCAGTGTGTGTCCTATCCACTGTACTATTCTTTTCCTTATCGTACTCCGCATTGACTTAGCTTCCTCCGCTCTTCTGCACACTTCCTCGTTCCTAACTCTGCCCTGGCAAAGCGTTCAAAGTCGGGTTTTTTCTTCCCTGGCTTTTTAGAATTCTGGTCATCATCATCAGTATTAATTCAATCCGAAGATTGGCTGACTGTAACCCCCCATCCTTTCCTATCTAGTGCTAGCTCTCTTACCCCTTAGTGGGTTTTCTTTCCAATGTCTCTGATAATTTCCCCTATATATTTGTCCCTCGGTCTTCCCCGCGGGGCCTTCCCCTCTATTTTTCCTCCTATGATATTCTTCACGAACCCATTATGCCTCAGGATGTGTCCTATCCACCTTATTCCCCTTGTCCTTATAGTACTCCACATTGACTTAGCTTCCTCCGCTCTTCTCTACACGTCCTCATTCCCAACTCTTCCCGTTCACTTGATTTTCATCATTCTCTTCCAGAGTTCACTGTGGAGGTCGTCACTTGGTGGAAATCCATGATAGAATGATGGTTTTTTTAAAAAATAACTCTTATATTTCCACTCTTATATTTCTCTTCCAGCACCTTGTTTCGAAGGCTTATATTCTTCTTTGGTCTGTTTTACCAAGGTCCATGTCTCCGATCCATAGAATTCTCTGCTCCATACGAATATTTTCACATACCGCTTCCTTGTTTGGAGTGATTTCTTCCTTGAGCATAGTAGTTGCCTCTTCGCCATGAATACCTTCTTAGACTGGGCTAATTTACTCTTGATATCCATAGAACTCCCTCCATCCTATGTAATCCTTGTTCCCAGGTTGGTAAAGGAGTCCACCTGCTCTAACTTCTCACTTTGTAGATAGATGGTAGCTGGTAGAAAATATGCATAGTTGAAGAGGGATTTTTTTTAAGGCGGGACTCGGTAGTTATTAAATCAATCTCGAGACTGCAAACTTAGGACGGTGACCAATAAAGGATTCTGAGCACAGTCCCGACCGGTTGTGCCACGTTTATTTGATTTGATTACGAGTCTCTCTCAATTCGGCGGATAGACATGATAGATGGTAGGAATTATATGATATGAAGGAGGGGATATTTAGTTCATCAATAACTTATCTTAATCCGCAGATTACTCCTCATCATCTTACCTATTTCCTCTATTTTTCCCCGAATCCTAAAATCTCTAGGAGCCTACAATATGTGAGTCCATATTATCCTGTCCTGTTGCCCTCGTCCTCCTCTCCTGTCGTTGCTCTACTCATTAATGCTTTATCATAAATCACCTGATTGGTCTCATCCCAGTGAATACGACCAAAGTTTGCACAAACAGATCCGTTGCTCGCCCAGGGTATACACCGTAATAATTCAACATCCTTTGGAAGATAAGGTTCTACGGGTGTGACGTATTATTTGCTGTAAATTCAGATTATTTCTCCAGTCACTGCGTCATAAACTTCTCATCATATAATACCAAGAAGCTATAATTGTACTGAACCCACTTGCCAAATGTGTTAATGAAACCGTATTTTTACTTTCCATGGGGTAGTCCGAAACTCACAACAAAGGATAATAATTTGAGAGGCACTCATCAAACAGTAACCAACAGATGCACTCGGAAATGTAAGTAGATAAAAGAGAGTATTTTATACGAATTTTATCCTATCGAACGAAGAGATAAGCTTCTCAAGCACATGAAATCGTAACAATTCAAATAATTCGTCACATTTCTGCAAAGGAGCAAGTATTATTACGAGCTTGTGACTGAGGTTTGTCTCAATGACTACCGTTAATGCCTGTGGAATAGCAAACTCTTACATCTTTTTCGTACATATGAAGCAAATGAATTATGCAGTTCTTAGTGAAAGGTAATCTTTACTCCAGTCAAATGAAACGAAACTCTTTTTATGAAGGTCGTGTTAGGTTACACAAACTGGAATCGGTGAGATGTTAGCAAATTCAGCAATTCACAATGAAAATATCTTAAACCTTTGGAACGTTCCATTAATTTTGGCTTAAAATTTAATACATAATGCTCTTAGGGTTAAGAATAGATTTGGATGCATATGCATACAATTTATTGTAAAGGGCCGAAATTAGAGTGAAATTCAATAAGCAATATAACAAAAGGAAAAAAAAGACAAGAAAGGTGGATGGAAGGAGTACTCAGAGGCAATGGGTTGTTGAAGGTGGTAAGAGAGGGTAGAATGTTAGGTAAGCGGGGTAGGAGTAGGAAGAGAATAGGGATTTTGGACAGAATTATAGGGGGTAGGAAGTAGGGAGATTTGAAGAGGGATTATAGTTAGTTAGTTATACGGTCAACCTAAGCTCAGACTCATCAAAAACCTACCTTAACCGGTAGATTACCCTTCATCATAACTAGACGGTCCTTGGAAGATATTGTTATGCTAGACCAATCATATGCGAATATAATTCTGGTTCTTTTTTCACTGCAACATCCCAATCCACAACTCGACAATCTTCTAATAATTTTTTTTCTAAACAAAGTATGACTATGCTAGAAAACCATCTGAATTCACCAGAATTAGCACCTGCTAGTTCCGTATTGTTTGGCCAATTGAAGGGGCATCTCCTTGACTTAATTTCGCACATCCAGAAGGGTGTGAAGATCATCTTAAACACCACTACAAAGGAAGTCTTCTACAGAGGTTTATAAAAGCCGGGTGACCATGCAAATCTGTGCTTAGAGTTGTCAAAGGCTTAGCAGTAAAACTGTCATCTGCTTAATATGCTTTACAGAATCAATTCTAGAATTTGTTAGTCGTGTCTTATAATTCCTTACTTTTAGACAAGATTTAATTTGTATTTTCCTTGGAATTATAGTACATACTTTTAATCTCTACGTGATAAAATTGCAGAATCATCATTGTATTTATTTCATGTAACCTTTTACTTCTGATGACGATAAAAGCCGTCAAATTAAAATCTGAGGTCGGTAGTTGTAAAAGTCCAAACATTTAGTTAGGTTTAGTGTAATTTTAAAATTTATTTATTGCTTGCGTTAGATTTCATTCCCATGCACATTTAAACGTCAAAATAATGAATGCACACTTATTTGACGGACTCGTTTCATCAAATAACGTCTGTTAAACCAATAGCATAAAAGAGTGCCAAGACGCAAGCACAACAATCCGATACTGCTCCTTGTTTCACTGCGAGGCCGTAAGCCACTGGCACGCCATAAATGGCATAGTGAGGACTTCAATGAAAAAAGTAAGCATTGTGACATACCGCCATTACTCTCGCACTATTTGGGAAACAAGTAACTGCACTTCATCAGGGGATGGCAGTAAGTTGTTTTGCGCGTCTATAGGCACACACAAGAATACATGGGTGCATACATCGCGTACTTTTACTATTTGACCGTGGGGTTACTGAGGCGCGCCGAGCGGTCGGGGGAATGTCCTTGGCAGTGAGTGGAGGAGAGGTGAGAGTACGTGAGAGAGAGAGAGGGGGTGGGGGGGGCAACGGAAGGGGAAGGAGGGGGGGGGTTTATGGCAGGGGTTGTGAGGGGATGCACCAGTTGGAGGGATGATGACTATTGCCAAGACACCCCGCTGAAAATGAAAGTGTTTTGCCAACTCTATTTTTTCTAACGTACCAGACGCCCAGCAATAAACGAAAAAAAAACAAACATTGAAACAAAAAAAAAACAAACTTCCTCTGGTCATCGGAAGTAGAGCTTCTGTATTCATTTTCAAATAAAAAAAATTTGAGGCTATTTATTGCTAAAAAAAATATTGAGTATCCTAATCCTTGAATATAACGTTCGCTTCTCGCATTGAATGCATTCATTCGTACAAAGCATTACCTTCATAATTAAAAACTTTCTCAGACCCCCCAGAAAAGTGAAATAACGGACATTAACCTTTTCATAGACGGTCATTTCGAACCCTTTCATATGCTGACTGCCAGGTTAGACTGGAGGGCAGCATGTCTGCCTGATAACCCAAAGGGCTTGGGCTCGAGTCCCGCCACGGGAATGTGTGGCTTTACAAAGTATGCTTTTCAAAATGGTAATATTTAAGATGGAACCTCAATTTCCTAACTTCACCGAATAATAAAGACAACATTAATGCCATTATTATTTTCACTTAACGTTATGCTGACTTCAGAATACTGGAACTATAAACCCACAAAGTGGCATTCTTTCACTCCAAATTCAGTAAAAAATAATATTCAACCTTTTAAATGGCTACAAAATACACCGAATGAGACCTATATACGAAATAATGATTGGAAATCTATAAAAATTGTTTAATAAAGAATACTTGTCTTCAATCAACCATAGTTGTTATTGGAATGTTCTAAGTTTGTTATTAGAAAAGATTCCTGTATTTGAAATAAAGTGAAATGTTAACATAAATCTGTAGAACTAAGCCCCAACATGTTTTAATCCGTATAAATGAAATGAAAAAATCGCTATTATGACAACGAGGATATACGTAGTTTTCCTATAAGAAAGAACAATTTCCTTCCAGTGTTTATCTGAAAAATTCAGTGAGTTTGTACTGCGTGACTTATTTAAATTTGGTAAAACAATTATTTATTTACTATCAACATATAATTAACAAATCAGGTACATTTTTTGCAAAAAATTTACATTTTTGTCTGCCATGAACCAGCGTCTCGAACTGCTTTTGTTCATCAGCTTTTTTCCTTTTGTTCATCGCCAAGAAATAAAGGCTAACTTAACTAAAGAAAAACTTAGATATAAACATAAAAAACGACTGATTTTTGGTGATAGATCAAAGCCATGGTCTGAATATAGTTTTGCAGTTGTCATCATTCGAGTACAACGATCATGAAAGGAGTTCTCTATTAATATAATTTAAGTGAAAACATTAAGAAGACGAGGGAGCTCCCAAGAAGCTTGAGACGAGTCATCAGGAAATAGCTACAACTTATGTGAGTGGGACGCGGGTGAGTACGGGGAAAACCTTGACAGTGGCCGACGTTTTAAAAAGTACCTTTTCGCCAGCGACCGACAATTCCCCAAAAAGCGTCGGCGCCGCTACAAAGACCTTGAGGCGGTTCTTGCTCGGAGCGACTCCAGGTAGGAGCGTATACACTGGTGCTAGTATACACGCCGTGAATGAGATATCGTTAAAGCCAAAGTGATGTAAGCCATACATTTATTTGATTTTAGTGCAGGAGTTTATTCTGCCAGAAGCATTTATTATATTTTCGGGATTTAAGTATTCAACATACACCAGAATAACAAGCAATGCTGTGTTTTGTGGAATTTAGCCTGAAGAATTTTGTTTTTAAAAACGTTTCTACGTGTTGCCCTGCAAGCCGCCGCATGGGCGTGTGGCAGGGGGTGACTTTTGTCTCAAAGGGAACCACAGGACGAATTGTGCAATTCACAAGCGCACATGAATGAACATCGACTTACTTCCTACGGGCTCATGTGTGTGGTACAACCTCTTTGACATGCTGAAGCTCAACATTACCGCTTCGCTTGGAAGCGCAAATGAGGGGAAATGCAACAAAGGGAACGGCGGAAGGAATGGGTGCCGAATGTTTATAATGCTTTCTATCTCTCTCTCCATTCCTCACCTTGTTCTGCGATCCGGTCGGTGTGTGTGGGCGTGACCGCTTGACTCGGGTTCGTCGATCAAACACAACAACGCCCTCCTGTCTCTCCGCCTTTCGTTCACCTCTGGGAGCCGAACGACGGCAACAGCGCGGGCGTCCGCAGGTGATAAAACCCCGTCATCCGAGGGACCCAAGAGAGAGAGGGTCGGGCGTTGGAATCACTCGCGAGCCAGGCACGGGGAGGCAACAGATAATATGCACGCATACACTCGGGTAAAATGGACGCACGCGACGGCCTCGCTGGGCTCCGCCGGAGGGGGAACGATATCTCAACTCGGCTGCCACCACACGGGAAGGGGTGAGGGATTCGTCCGCTGTACACTGGTAGAAACACCCGCCTCCTTCGCTGCGGGGGGGCAGTGGTGGGCGCTGGGCATGCACCACGCAGACACTCGCACACGCGACGGTCCCCGTCCGCGAAGGAACGGACTGCTTTGCTGCTCCACCGCGGCTGCTGCTTGCCTTCCTCAGGTGGACCGAAGAAGCAGGCGGGAGGGAAATTTTTTCGAGGGGGAGAGGTGGCCGTGCGCATGCGCGGTGGACGTGCGCCGGCGTCCCTCACCTTCCCTCATTCCCTTGTCCATTACTTCGTCGCCCGGCCACCAAACCCTCCGCCAACACGCTTCCCTCATCCCTTCTCTCGAACTCTCCGCTTTTTCGTCCTCCCCCTCCTCTCCTCCTTCGCCTTCATCCCTCGGATGGCGTCACCGAGGTCATCCAAAGAGTTGAGCGAGTGGCCTCAACAGAACCGACGACCTCCGAATAACTCCCTCCGCACATGAGAGTGGGCTCGCTCCATCTCCACCACCACGTTTACGGCCCAAACATCAAATGAAAAGCTTTGGTAACTCTTGTGGTTGCTCGGTTTTTTTGAGCTAATAATTATCGTCCACGGATCATTCAACAGAATTCCACCACTTTTTAACACAACATAAGATCATAAAGGATGCGAAATCGCTCTCCGTGTTTTTTGGGGCGTTAATGGGGTGTTAAGTACACTGGTCTTTATGCCAGATATTTCCTTATAAGCTCAAGTCCTCGAGGACAAAAAAGGACTCACATCAAGATGGAAATAACCTGATCTTTAATTTTTATTATCCACTTCGGTTCAGCAGCTGTCGAGTTTTCCTCCAAAGACAATTTACAGGTTTGGGGTTGGGTCGTAGAAGATAAGTAAATGAATTTTTATAAAATGTGAGCAAAGAAGTTGAGGAATACATCCCATCAGCATCCTCATCTTTATGAATCCCTTATGCACATTTTATCACCTTCGCTTCCCTCGTTTAGTGCCTGCAAAAACTAAGCGTGCCTGCAAAAACGCGACAAAACTTGTGCCATAATCGGATGGGAACCAAAAGAATGTTAAGCTCTCGTTCACATTCCAAAAAATACACCGTCCATTCCTAATCGCAGTGGCTTTTTTTTCTCCACATGGCAGATTCCATCTTTGAAGTCGAACCCAAAAAGTATCGCATTTGCAATGGTGACTATGGTTAGGAGAATGAAGGTTAGGTACGGTGCGAAATGGTGGGTACACCTGTGTTAACTCCGGGCCCTGAAGCTCGTAGACGGACTTGAGCTAATGTGTTTTGAGAGTGTATGTGTGAGACGAATGAACTGTTGGTGTGCCTTTGCAGCGCGCTCGCGGCTAGGGCGCGGGGACTGGGGG
>WURS02366054.1:0-17497 GCA_011762765.2 Rhinocypha anisoptera
AAGCAACAGGAGGTCCCCTTTTCAGGTCCCTTTTTCATCGACAAGCAAGAGAAGGGATTAGTTGAAAGTCAGAGGGGGGGGGCAAACAAACAAGTGGGAATCTGCTTTTCACCAGCTCTAACCCATTGTGAAGGAGATCTCATCGGGTGGTCCCATTTGTCTGTGTTGACCTTAGCAAGACGGCCAATCTCTCGACCCTCCTCTCATTTATGTAATCGTAATTGTTATCCGTAGGTCATACCTTATCTAAGATTGTTCATGAAACGTTGCCAAAGATACTACCGATGAGTGACGTAAATTAGTTACGAGTGCGTGAGTTTGGTGACAATATTAAAAATTTTTTTTAACGAAACGATCTATTTTCAATGCATTTGCGGATGGATTGATACAACTACTTCATGACTCATATTCGCCCATTTTTGTGCCGTTATAAATGCCAAAAGAGGTGAATTTAAATGACCGTTGGCTATAATGAGTGTGCGTTATAATGAGAGATTTTTCGTCATTTATCAGCTCTTGTTATAACAGACTTCTACTGTACTCAGTTACCTCTGTAGTTATTTTGTAACATCGAAAGGGTGGAAAGTTAGACTTAACAAAAAGTGAAATACTTGAGAAACCATATATAATGCCTCAAAGTTTGGATTATGAATGTATCTTGCAAACATATTTCCCATTATACTGAAATGTATAATAGGATTACCAGTAATTTATGTTGTGAAAAATATTGATGAATTAATGTCAAATTTGTATTGTACAAATAGGTTAAATGTGTTTCAGTGGTAATAGTGATGGTTGAAATTGTTACAGTATAAAATGTAGGGAAAGTATTCACTCAGCAGTAGTGAAGTACTGTTAATCACAATGAATAATAGTGTGGAAATAAGTATATTAAATTCTAAGAAGTAAGAGTTTTGAATTGATAATTAGTGTAAGTGGGATAGAAGCATTTGCTTTTTCTTCATTCTCTGACTATAATTGTATTATTTATAATATTTTTATGATACTTCATGTTGCTATAGGTTTTTTGGCAGTTTTAATTTATATACTATATGAGCAAATAATAACCAGTAGCCTCTAACAGAGGATGAAGAATAAAGAGTTGTGAATTCGAGGATATTCAGTGCATTTAGGAACTAGCCAACAATATATTTGTGTCGTATCTGTTTGTTGCTACATTTTCTAGTTTTTCGAGGATAAATTGTTACTTACTTGAAAAAAATTACTTCATTCATTATATGTATTAAGATAATAAAATCTAATTAATGCATTCTATAATTTATGTTCTACAGTTAGAATAGAAGCACACTAATCGTCGTGTAATACATTTGACTCTCAACTGTCAAGTGTTGAGATTTGTTACAGAAATCTGTGTGAAATTTTTTTTTTCTTAACTTTTTAGAGACCCATGTGAAATACAGTGATTTCATCTAGTATTCCAATAGATTTCTTCGTTTCCATTTCCTTCATCCTGTTTTCCATGTTTGTTCTATTCAAAACAACACATAAAAACAACTGATCATTAATCTTAAAGGTTTGGTCCTTGATCAAAACGGGGAAGGCATTCCACGAGCAGAAATAGTTGTCCATGGAATTGATCACAGTGTGATGACTTCATCGAGGGGGGAATACTGGCGCCTCCTGCTGCCCGGAACCTACACCATTTCCGCATCTGCATCAAGGTTATGAACGTTCTCAGCTTAACTGTATAATCACATCTGATGGCTGAGTAAAACTTGACCTATTTACATAATTTTTATGGGGTCCCTGAGATGTCTACAACTCTTTCATTTAGCTATTTTTTTACAGCTATCAATCCAGTGAACCTGTCAGTATCACCATCTCGGCTGATCAAACATACATACATGACTTCATATTGGAACCTGTTGCTGGTAAATATTATTAGTTATCTTTTCTACTTTTTATTGTATTAACCTTTTGATATAAATGGTTATTTTCTCATATGACTTCATGCATAAATCTTCTGCTATCTGGCTTTATCTCAGTAGTGGCATTGTTATTTATCATTTTTTGTTTGATATTTAATGCCCTTTATTCTGTGCCATATCTTTTTGTAAATGTTCTATTGCATTATTATTAATATAAGTAATTTAGTGAAGAGTAATTTGCAACATTCATTCAGCAATTTATAGGCGTAATCTGTGAAGAATTTGCTTGTGCTATTTTAAATTATTTCTTAATTTATTGTCTCTGCCATCGCCTGCTTGTAGGACATATGCTATGGTAATTTTTAAGCACTATTGGGAACTATTAAGATGTGTAAGCTAGTCATAATTAGGGTCTCAGTATTGATTCTTATCATTTCATCTAATACTGTGGTTTAGACTAAATTCATATGGTGGTGGATATCTTTGGAAAGTATATACTTATTTTACTGTATCCTTTCATATATGATTGATAAGTTGATGCATTCATTATTATTATTATTGCTGGTTTTGCTTCCTAATGCTTTTATAATAAAAGGGCCATACATTCAAATGTAGGTAAGTTGGAAGTTGTGAGTGTGGAAATATACAAGTGATAATCTCTATAATGTTTCATAATGGTACATTCATCTGACCTAGTCTGTTATCATATTTTAGGGCAGTTATACTAAAATATCTTAGTTTACTTTTTGAGCAGTTTATTTCCATTTATCTTTAGTGCATGTGCATCTTTGGTGGAACAGGTAGACAACCCTGTTCTTTTGGGCCATATTAAAATCATCCTAGCCATTTTCATTAATCTGTTCTAGAATCTTGACACACTATGAACAATGTGTCCATATAATTAGTGATAATATGTTCACTAAACCCATAAGGAAATATTCAGAAATTCATTTTCTTTTATTTACAAATTTTGTTGCCAATGCTAAGTATTTGGAAAGTCTAATGACTTAGAATGTAAGCTCTATCCTAAGAATAGGAATGGAATTTAGACGAATCTGTCCAGAAGAAATTTAAAATTTTGTCCTTAGTAATGAAACATTTGGAAATATTTTTAAACTTTTAAGACCTTCAAAATTTCTCTTTTTCCTCTTGCAAAAATTTTGATAATAGTTCAGAACAATCGACTAACATCACCTAACATCAAAATCATATGATAAACTATAGAATGGAAATGTTGATCTCTTCTGCAACACAGCATCTTTACTGAAAATTGTGATGTTTTTATTAATTGTTGCTAAAGAGCATGTTTGCACTTCTATAAGTCCTTTGCACATTTATGAATGTTTAAACCCAGTTATCTCTTTAAGCCATCTACTGGCTTTGTTCTTGGCGGTTCAGAATATTGTTCTATACTGGGTCCACTTCCATAACTTATTACCTTTTATAGACTTTCACAGTGTCTTAAAAACCTCATTTCAGCATCTCTCAAATGTTTTGAAGTTCTACAATTCTCTACCATTAAAATATAATTATTTCTGTTGAAAAAACTTTTTGTTTCCTATCCACTTTTACCTTTTAAATATTCCTTTGGCTAGAATTTACAAAATTTGCTGTTGTGATTCATCTTTAATGTTTCTCATTCTCTATATCTACTAATTTGTAGAAATGAAATAATTTTTCATCCCAGTTTTTTGTAATTTGTTTGCATATTAAATTGTATTCCTTCTACCACCAATTAATTATCTTATTACTCAGATTAATTTATGATATCAGTGCATGGATTGCCTTGATAATTAATCTGAGTATTGTCAATCTCACTTTTAGCCAAAATTTTCATCTCAAGTCAGTGACATTTGGCCTATTAATATCCATCAAAATACTTCCTTTAAGATTGTCTAAAGTTTCTCTCATCATGTATTTGCATCATTTTTTCAAAGAGCTTTTTGCATGGGCATGCATGCTTAAAAAAATGAACATAATTCATTCAAAAAAATCAATGGTGAAACTAACAACATTTCATCTAGATATCATTACATTTAAACTTTATCCTTGTGGATTCATTATTAACAGTGAAGCTAAATAATGTGAAATTTGCTTAAATCTTATCAAATTTATTTTTTAACTGATTTTAAAAGGTGTAATTTGTATTTATCTGTAAACCCACCTAGTTTTTGATGAAACAAAGACTAAGCTTCAGACATCTTTACAGCTCCATCCCAAACAAATGGCTATCCACCATGGAAAACAGGAGACACCTTGTTGATAGTACTTATAAGTTTCTTGAACATGGTAGTACTAGTGTAGATAAACTATCTCAGCAACGAAAATTCCCAAATAACATGGACGTAATATTTTCAATGTCCATATACTGCAATCACCTTACTCAGAAGAGATTGATTTTCATCGTTGAACGTTAGATATGATAAGTACTTCCCTGTCATTTAGTTTCAAGTCACAGTTCTTGTTCTAAAATCATTCCAACCAATAAGTCAGTAAATGAATGTATTTTTAGTTTGGAATCCTCTTTCGAGGAGAGGAAAACTGTGTAATGGTAAAAATACAGTGAAACCTGCCTCAACAGCCACCTTTATTCAGAGGTCACCTCCTTAAGGTGGCCACTTAAGACAAGTTTCACTGTATAAGGTGTATTAATATACAGTGCTTTTACTATTGGTTGTGAAGCTTCGTTTAAAATGTTTGAAAGAAGGATTGAAATGAATTTAATTGAGTGCAACATTCCAAAGGAATTTCTCTTTGAGACAAGGAATGCATGTCTCAAGCCATTTGTAATGACATGATCTCACTGTATGAAAAGTGTGATTCTTTGTTTATAGTCAATATCATCAGGAATATTTTTGTATATTCCTAATGATGTTGGCTAATAATATATGTGTTGAGCTGTCTGTAGAAATTTTGTTTGTCATGGAAATGTAATCTGTCTCTCCTTCTTATCTCAATGATAAATCTCAAGCAAATGTAATATGTGACTGACATAATTTATCAGTTTCTTGTTCAGCAATTACTAAAGAGTAGTATTATTTGACAATGAGAGACCCTGGCAAAAGTCTTACTATACAGCCTACCCAAAAAGGTTTGTGTTTTCCATTCAAATTTCTTTTCCTCATCTGGAAATTGTTATACAGAATATGTTAGTCTGTTATTGAGAAGAATTCCTAACTATGGACCAATCCTAAATTTGTCATTATTGAATTTAAATTATTTTTTATAACCCCTGTTTAAAATTTCTATTGAACATTTATGTTCATGTAACCTGCTGCAAATTTAATGCCATGAACCAAGTGAGTAATAATCATTGAAATGATGTAACATGATTGTATATGATTGCCTGTACCTCAAGGGTTCACTTTTATGCATCTAATTTTTAAATATCTGACTGTATTTTTAGATGAATGATTGCAAGGGGTATTTTTATGGTATCAGTTCTCCTTAATTTATATACTCCTTGACTTTTCAATTGGGGTATTAGGGTATAAATAAGGATTTTAAAATATAAGTTATACTGGACTGGTTGGTAGATTTTGGTAGAGCTTCAAGGTGCATGGCAGAGGGATCTGGGCTTACCCTTGTAATATTTCTGGATGCTTCCAACTGAATCCAGGTTGTGTGATTTTGGGTACCACATGCTTTGAATTGGCTAGAAATGGCCTAGGCAAACAAAATAGCCTCCACACCCTTAATTCACGATTTTGAAATTCTTTTGTTTAGTGTAAATTGAGTACTACACTTAGCTACCATACCGACTCTTGACCTGATAAATAAAGTTTGTTTTAAAAAATCTTTGTTATAGCTCTAATGTGAAATGAATTAAAGTATATTATGATATACTATTTTCCACATAGACATGAATGGATGATGAATTTTAATTTACAACATTTAAAAAATATGTGAAAATATTTTTGGGTTTTTAATTAATACAACAAATAGATACTTTAAGGTTACATTTTAATTGGCACTCATAAGGTGTTTAAAAACCAAGAAAGGTTAATGATTCATTAAGCAAACTATTTAAATGATAATTCACATGATAATACAAAATGTAACCCTAACAGTATTTTGAATAGTTTTCAAAGGGATCACATACATAACAGATTTCAATCCATGCTAAAACAGGAAAACAATGTTTGAAAATCTACGTGATGCTTTTGTATTTTTTTTATAATTCAGTTTAATTAACATTACAACCCAACTTTTTCCAGCTCATTAATTGTGGTGGCATTTACCTTCCTAGTTAGGGATAATATGTAATATAGTTGGTTCTTTGGAAAAGGATTGTTGTAGTTTATGTCCACAATAAGTGGCACACAGAGAACTTAAGTTATTGTGTTAATATGAGTGACAGGTAAGGCTGATACTTATGGAATTCTATCACACTGACTGGATGGAATAATATTTTGCAAATCCTCAGTTGATAGTTTATTTCAGCTAGTTCAATACCATCATCAGGAATAATCATTCCTGATGATGCTATTAATGGAGTGAAACTACTCAAAATAAACTATTTACTGTGGATTTGCAAAGTTTTATTCCATGTCTTTAATTTATGTGTTAGTTATTCCAATCAGAGTAAGACTCAAGAGAGATTATTTTGAATGTTATCAGTTTTACTCATGTTTGAGAATATTGCATGTCTTTATTCAGGAGTATATCATTCGGTATTCATATTCATTTTTAACATTATTATAAATTTTAACTATAAGGAAATTATTAGTTGCCATGTTTTTAGTGACTTCATTTATACAAAATGTCTTATTGTAAATAAAAATATTTTCCAAATTTTATTTTTTTATGGGTGAAAATAGTAATAAATATTATGATCAATAAAGATGTATATTCTTCATAAGCAAAATACAACTATCATCAGTTGAATGAATGCTAACAAAGTTTTGAATGACTAAAAAATTTATTTTAATACTTCAATTTAATATAAGAAAAATTTATTCTAAAAAAATGCATTTAGAATTTACACATCTGATTTCTCAATCACATCCTATTATTCCCATAGGTTGAGTCACTCCATCAATGTGGAATCTTGCAACACTACGTCCTTTTAGACCTCATCATAACCTCTCTATTGGACAAGCCTTATATAATTAAGAGTGTGGATTGCTTTGACATTTTTTAATTGAACAGTTGAGGAAACTAGTGCTTCTGATAGCATTAAATTCATTCAAAAATATTAATTGGTCTTACACATTTCAGTTCATTGATAAAATAAATCTTAATGTGTAAGTGAACTATGCAAAGTAATTTATATTAAAGAATTGAGGATTTAATCATTTTTTTGCATTCAAGTGTTAAGCTTTTTCACAAAATATTTGGGGTAGGTCCTAGTTCAAACATTAACATTTTTCAATAATTGTATCTGTAATGCCACTTTTTTTAAGGTAATAAGTGTGGAATGTCTAATGCATTTCTTAGGTATCATACATAAACTTTTACCATCCATTTATAAGGAATTCTGCTGAAGCTTAGTGCAAGCAAATTGTCCTTCACCTATGTTGCCTGATATATGACTTCATCCATTCCCTTTTTTTCTATGTAACATTCTAATTTAGACTCTTCTGTTGCATTAGTTTTTTTATGAATATGAATGCCACAAACTTGAAAATATATGAATGATGTAATTTTTTATACCATTCAAAAGGTTAAAATCAAATTTCTTTCTTACCATACCCTGCACACTACAACATCACTGTGATGCAGGAAGTGCCATATGTGTTAAGGGGTCAGAATTTATTACAGCATATACTCTTTGTATGTAATTCAAATTTTTAAGGACCTAAATTTTGAGCAAACACTAAGGGGTGATACAATACACAAATAATACTTTTGAATATCACATCTCCAAAATTCATAGAAGATTAAGTCTACCATTACCATTATTGTAGCATGTTGGTTAGAAAATTGAAGTTGCCAACCAAAATAATTTAAGCAAAGCATATATTGTAATCAGTATAGATACTTTTGTAGTCATACTACTGTTAATTCCTAAATTCATTTATTTTTGTCTTTATTTCTCTTCATATCTTTTTCATAGCATATTACTGCTGATGAATCACAGTAAATCACGATGCTGAAATTGTGAATTTTGACTTTAATTAATGGAGAGACAAAGAACAAGAAACTCTCTTTTAAATGAATTTAATGGTTTCAGACCTCACTTTGTGTAAGTGCTTAATATATATAATAGACAAGGAACAATCATCTTTCCACAAATCTCTGGAAAAATATGTTGTTCTTTGTCTATTATGGAAATTGTTTCAGTTTAGTCTTCATAATCAATATCCTACAGAGAAATATACATTGATATATTCACTTAAATAAGTCATCCTCTAAAGGATCACATTTTCTTTTGACCAAAAGAAAATCATTTGCCTTTAATTTTCATTTTAATAGCTTAACATTCGTTCAAAATTTGTACCACCATTCATTTTTTTATCATTCAGTTAAAGAGTTTAAAAGTTATTTATTTCTTTTAGAATGTGGCCATAGGTATAAATAATGATGTTTAGAATTGGTTCATTGTTGATATCCAGCCACATTCAGTGGAAAATAAATATCATTCATTGCATATTGATTTTTTTAAACTTTGATGACGTGCTTGATGCTAGTGCTTGATGCTAGTGGGCCTTGGTTCAAGTCCTGGTGATACCTCTAGACACCCTTAATTAGAACTCAAGCTGAGTGACTTTTCTGGATCATTTTAGATACCAGATCTTCCTGGTAAAGAGCTGGTGACACAGGGAAAGGATAGGGAGCATCTGAGTTTTCACAGTAAGACTCAGTACTAGATGAGGTCTACCATTATCCAACTAACCAATATTAGCGTTGATTCATGGGGTTGGTCAATATTCTATTAAACGAACCTGGATTTACTTAGATATCTAGGGTAATGGTTTGTCTTCCATTCAAGTCCGTGTGGTGTTATTTAACTTAGGTATGTAAAACATTTATTATGTATTTTTATCTGATGTTTGGTATAACTGGTACATGTAATTGGAAGGTATTGAAGAGCATGTTGTCTTGAATTGCAAGTTACAATAACTCAGATTCATGGTAATAGCTTGATGATACTTCCAATGTAATTCAACAACATGAAATATTACTCTGGTTTTAACTTGTTATGTGTAAGTGATTATTGTTTTTTAAGGTTTCTCAAACTCACCCTAAAATGTATTTCTATGGAAAATCCACAGTGTACCTAAAGCAGTGCTCATATCATATTATGATTGTGAGTACACAGTAATTTATTTTTAAAATTTTGAATTTATATAGATGTTTGATCAGGTTTATCAATGAAACATTAATGAAATTATAGGCTTGACATACTAGATAATGGGTTGTCATTATTGCTTCAAATTTTTCTTGATGAAAATAAAATGCAGCCTATATTTACCCCAAAATATGATAATATTACAGTTTCAATTGCCTTGAAATAATATGCCCTACGATTTGAATGTGTCTTTACCGAAGTATGTATTGTGTTCACAGTGAAGTTTTAGGAGTGATTTGGTATAACAAAATAGAAGAAGAAACACTGCAATTTTCCACAAAGTAGTACATATTACTCAGTGGAAAATTGCACTATTTTCTTTATTGTATATTGAGTTATTGCTTTCATCTATTCTACAGTTGTAATTTTGTTTCTAAAGTGTACACCATATCATATGTAAACTGAATCATTATGCAATTCATTATAAGTAAATGTTTCATTGTTTTTGGTCGATAAATTTTGGATCCAAACTCTTGCCCATAGTCTCCTTGTTTGGAAACACTTATTTTTGCATGTTTTATTTTTGTAAGTGATAAATTGAAAAGGTGACTATTGAATAATGAATGTATTTTACTTTATACTTGATTCCATAATAGCATATTAAAACAAAAAATAGTGGTGAACGTTTTGCATATACGTGATATAAGTCCCTTGATCTGAAATGGATTTTTTAATTTAGCTCCTTAAGAAATAGTTAAATAATTCTATTATAACTTTCTATATCTGTGTATTACTAAAGGTTTATGTAATTTTTATATTTGATGTAGATATTTTTCCTTCTTCAAACATTGTCAAGTATATGAGGTAATATTTGGAAAAAGTTATGAAATCTCACCCATTTATTTTTATATAAATGTATTTTAAATGCCTTTTTGAAGAATTAAAAATCATACATTGAAACTACAAAACCTTGTTTCATTGTATTTAAATGTGGTAGTGTAACCATAAAATTTCTAATACTTAAAGAAATTTCCAAAATTTATGTATATTTATTGTGAAAAATTATGTGGAAATCTTAAATTATTACTGTATTCTTAAAGTTCAGCAGTATATTTATTTTTAAGGCAAATATAAAATTTTCTATTTTGTCAAATGTTAGACAAAGTCTTATTCAATTCATGTGTTTTGATAATTAAAGGAGCTCGTCAAATAAAAATTACAGCTCACCATGTAATTTATGAAGAAATAGAAGCAAGACCAAAACAACTGAAAAAAGCAATTACAGCTGTCAAATTTACTGCTTAGTTTATGCTTTAAAGGGTGATTTGTTGATCTTTTTTTTATTCTATCTAAAATTTCATTAATTTTACTTCAAATAGAAATATCTAGACAATTGGTCAACTTTTGTTTTTATCATTGAAGATAATTTTTCATGTGCAAAAGAAGAATTTTTATCGATAAAATATTTCTTAGCAGTTAGCAAAAGTTTTCGTTTTTTATTAAATTGCTATAATTTGCTTTCCTTAGATGACCCACATGTTGGACATTATGTGGAAGAGGAATTGCGAAAACAAGAAAATAGTGTCATCCAAAGAGTTGATGGTTTTATATTTCAACCGGTTTACGAGCACCATAATTATGATAAATTGACAACATTTCTGAATAACTTGGCTGGAAATTTCCCCAACATCACTCGCCTCTATTCAGCGGGAACCAGCACAGGGAGTCGAGAACTATGGGTCCTAGAAATATCTGATAATCCTGGGGTGCATGAACCTGGTGAGAAATATTCTGAAGTAATTATATATATAATTGTTTTTATTTTATTCCATTTGAATTTATTTGTTTAGAAACTACCTATATTCAAAATCTGAATCATATAGTTAATTTTCTTAAGTAAACTTGCTGAGATATCAGTCAAGTGAACGGTATAGTTTATTGTTCAGAATTAGTGAAGTAACAGTCAATATTAAATGTGTATTCAGGGCTCTCTTTTGTAGTTTGTTTTGATAAGAAATTTCCTTGACAGTTTTAACAAAATTCTAAAACTTTATTTTAACGTGAATTGTAGGAAATGTAGTTACAACTGATATTATATAGTAGTTGGTGATCAATAATAATGTCATGTCCCCATACCAACAAACGAAATTCTCATATTATTATGGCAAAAAGAGTTCATGTAAATACATAAAATGCATGTGCTTTAATTTTTCTTGAATTGCCAGCGTCTCACTTCCAGTCATTAATGTTATGTATAGCTACTACTGCCAGCCAAAGCAGAATACTGTCATTACATGTAACCTTTGATGAGAACACATTAGTTCAATGACCATAATTAAATAAATTATTACTATGCATGTTCTCTCTGGTTTCCTAGCAGGTCAGGTAATTTAAGGCTGACGTTTCAGTGGCTGACTCTGCCATTATCTTCAGGGCATTGATTGCTTCATCAACACCCTGAAGACGATGGCAAAGTTGGCCATCAAAACTTTGCCCTTAAATTGCCTGACCCCTGGTGGGAAACCTGAGAGAACTTCATGCACATAATATGCAGGGAAAGCACCTAATCCCACATCAAATTATCACTAGATTCCCAGCACATCATTAAGTTAAGAGCATTTGTTACATTGCAGTATTACTATATGTATGTAATAGAATGATGATTGATAAAATACCCACTAAGGTAGGTTTTATATAAATTCCAAAATAAAATGCCAAACCTCATGCTAAGATAAATCATTTTCATCTCCACTTACTTCGTACCTGCTCCATTATTCTATTTAAAATTTCTATTATTTTCATCTCTCTACCTTGTGTATGAAGTGAAAATATATTTCTTGAAATTATTCTTCCTTTTTAATGTTTAGTCTGCTGAAAGGATACATTTTTTCAGAAGAACAGCCAAAGAAAATGTAGTATTTGTAAAAAATGAAAAATAATACATTGAGCCTGATGAAAACAAGGACTTTTGAAATATTACTATTCTAATAGAAAAAAACCTCTTTTTAACTATTATGAGAATGCAGTTTTTCTAAGGACATTACTGCAATAGCCTCTTCATTTGAAGAAAATAACAGACCTGAAAGGTATTTAAGTTTTGGGAAGACTTAAAAGTGAGAAGGTGCAAAATCTGAGGAATAAAGTGAATGTTCCTAAAAGGAATAAATGTTCTTAAAATTCATCATGTGTATCTCCCAATTTTCTCATAGAACACTAGGGCAGTACCATTGATAAAAAATGGTTATTTTCTTCTGAAAACCAGGGCTTTTGTCATGAAATTCTCATCTAGTTTGGCTAGAAAATTGGAATTATATTCGCTGGTGTTTTACTTTTTTCAAGACAAGCAATAAGCAAATGGCTTGTCTAGGTGGCGGTGGGGTAACATCCATATCATTTTTCGTTATATTGTGCCACCCTAATTGACTTAGTGTTGTGTGTGGCCAATTGAACAATAATGATAGAAAAAGGATTCATCCCAAAATGCCAATACCATGACCCTCTTGCTGCTAGAACCGATCATTCCTTCCTTGGTGCTGGAGAGCTGGTTTCTGTTCATTGTTTATATCAATGTTTACATTCTGGTGTGTAACGGTTAATCCAAGTTTCATCTTTATTAACTTGGTGTATACATTATTTATTCATCAACTATGCTGGAATCAAGAAACATTTTCTTTTTACAGGAAATGAAAGATGTAATGCAAAATTATGCTATAATGGCAGTAGTCATTCTATAAAGTCTACCTAGTTTTCACCACTGGTCATCTAATGCATGGAACATGTAAGGCAGCACAAAATGTTATTCCAAAGAGTTAAAGTAATAGGATAAGAAATTAACACCCTATTGTACAGGTGATTTATAAAGTGGCTGAACTCTGGAGGCCCACAGTCATATTTGTTCCTCATTAGATCTTGTATTTCTGACACGAAAAACATAATAAAATTAAAATCCTAGAAGTAGAAGGCAGTGGCTGAGGACAGGTGGTTGTGCTAGTGAGCATAAACTTCTGCTATCTCAAAAAAAACAGCATGGCATGAAATGAAAGTCGTAGCTAAAGCTAAGAATCCATTAATGTAAAGGAACAACTGTAAAAGATTGCAGTTGTGAACAAGGAAGGAGGATATAAAAGCATTCATATGAATAAAAAGCAGCTGCTGGATCAGAGCAGTGGAACCAGAAAATAATAGGATCCTAAAAAACCTTAGTGTTGATGGTAAAGGCTGAAAATTCATTGGACATAATGAAATATATAATGGTGTAGCACAGAGGCAGGTTTCAGATGATAAGACTATAAGGAGTGTATTTCAGAGTAGAAGCTCTGGCTGTGTTGGACTCACTTTGAGTCAATTATTTGTTGAGAGAGAGAGAGAAAACGGAAAATAGGACCCCATGATCAGGATTATGACCAGAACAAGAGCATTGGCACAAAAATGAGATCTGCAGTCAGCCAATCCTGGATAAGAATACTAATGAATCACCATTTGTTTCTTGTCACTGATATGAGGACACACACACCTCAACTCTCACCATTAACTCAATATAAAAAGATGATGACATGAATCTATTGGAACCAGTATGTGCATCAAGTGGAGGTCACAACTAATTGGAAATTTGATTGATCCTATAGCTCCAGCTATTGGTTGTAACATTGTGTGGAGATGAAAAAGATTACTCCCTGTCAATTTCATCTGCATGATCTTATTACCATTCACCTTCTATTGGCATTCAAAAATTCATAATACATATACTATTTTTTCATCATATGACAACTTATGATTAATCCAAAGTGAAGTGTATTAAATTATTACACATTAATGAATAAAAGATTTAGTCATGATAAAAAATATATTTTCACCTTGAAACAGGTGAGCCTGAATTCAAATATGTAGCTAATATGCATGGTAATGAGGTTGTTGGCAGAGAACTTCTCCTGTTACTGGCAAAATACCTCTGTGAGAATTATAATACATCTGGAGCTGATGGGAACAGGGCCACGTATTTGGTGAACTCAATAAGAATTCACCTTATGCCATCCATGAATCCTGACGGTTATGAAATGGCACATGAAGGTAAGATATCAATTTAATTTTTTTTATCACAATTTATTAATCTTAATAGAGCATGTCACTATACTGCTTCTTATAAATATGACATGGTTTGGTTATGAGAACTCAGTCAAAGATTTTAAAGGCTATTTACAAGAATAAAATATTCTTTTCCATCAGGGTATGTATTATCTTATTTTAAGTTTAAATTGAGGTTATATGTGATGCTGCAGCACAGGTTTCTTTTACAGGTAATCTAGTTTTTTAAAGAGTTTAACTTCTGTTATTGTAATATATTTGTGTTTTGTTCATATATACTATAAATAATTATTTCATATTTTGTGGACAAATAAAATTTATAATTCTTGTCTCAAAATAATACTTGTAAAAACTCTCTGCAAAAGTGTTTCAATAATTAATTTAAATGCATCACTCATCAACTTCTTCACCAAGTTTTAGCATTTTTATCCTAGTAAATAGCCATTCTTCTTTTTTTGTTTAGTGCCTTGCTTTTTATTTGTGTTATGTGTCTTTTGATAACTTTCATATACACTGGAAGTAGCATGGTGGGGTACCTTCTTAGAAACTTTTACAATGATTAATGGTGGCAAAAATGCACTTAATATATTTGAGTTTACTTCTGTTTTGTACTTTTAGAAGGTCATTATGTCATGAAATATATTTATTAACATTATGTAATGTTATAGATTTTGAATGTATTCAATTTATATTATTGCAATTAAAATTTTTAATTTAGCAAAGGTCCCTTGGTTTCTTAACATAGTGAAAAATGAGAATGAATATCCATTATTTGAAAGAAAATTGAAGCCCTTCCATTATTTCCTATTTACTCAATCCATCTCTCGTATTATTAACACTCCATCATATCATTTATGTTTTCTTTTTAGGAGACAACGAAGGAGCTACTGGAAGAGGGAATGCAAATGATGTAGACCTAAATAGGAATTTCCCTGATCAGTATGGAGTTACAAAGGTAAAATGAGAACATGATGATTTTTTGTGGCCTAATAATCTCATGATTAATTTTGTGACAATCGGTTGTTATCAAGTAAAAATGTACATAATATCTCAACACTGTGATCATTTACAATAATAAGTTCTTCAGTTTTGATATTTGATCCCATTAACATGTTTATAACCATTCTTATCAGCAGAAAAGCAATTTGATTAAAAAAACAATTACAGCACAGTTGTCATTTGAAGACTAAAATTGAACCTTTCTAAGCTATGTTGGTATATAAATAAATATATGTCTCACGTTGTAGACTAATTTGAATCCAAATAGCACACAATTCTATTGATTCATTCCTTATTATGTTTTATGTCTTGAACTTGTTTTGAAAATTTTTTGAAGCTGCAATAAGCTATTTCGATAATAGATAATAGAATCACGTTCTCTATGGTATTAAGTAATTTGGCAAATCATGAAACCATATGCATAAATAAATTTTGCTAATAACTCTATTGTTGATGCGCCAACAACCACATGACATGCATAAATGATACATATGTGTATTATAATCACCAATGATAATTGATATACTCTTAGTTCTTGAGTAGCCACCTTTTATTCATTGTCCCAGTCACTTCAGTTTGTTACTGTATTAAATATGTGTGTAAAACCAATGAGTAAACATAAGGTTTGGAAGGACATTTTACCACTCTAGTCATAAGTTTTACCATAGAGTCAGGTAATCTGTGGTTTTACTCAGCATTGTTCCATGGCCATTAACCAACCAAACGCAGAAGATATTGTAGTTAAGGATATAATTATAAAATCATATTGTAAATTATGTTTTCTGTAATATTTATGTATGAAGTAGTAAGTTGAATGTATTTTAACTAAAAGTACATGTATAGTTACCTTTAGATATTTCAAGTGATGATAATAATAATGTATTTATTTATCCAGCAATTTGATAGTATGAAATATAGGACACACAACATAGAATACATTTGTATATACATAATACAAATTGAAAGTTATGGAAGGATAAATTCGTCCACAGAGAAGAATAAATTGTACATTCATTATGGATTTAATAAAATGCATAGTGAAAAAGTCAAGTGTATTTTATAACACTATTATAGTGACACAGTTCGCGACTTGAACAGTCAAAAGGAGAAGACTTACTGCATACTGCACCAACAGCAACCAAGTTCAAGAAGAACATGTCACATGATAACAAATGAATAATATGAGTTATTGTTTTTGCATTGAATTATTTTTAAAAAACATAAATTGCTCAGTAAATTGCTTTATAAATTAATATTAAAATTAAAATTTAATTTTTTAAATTTTAATCGTAATTTTAAATTTAATTTAAATTATCATAAAGTAAAATTAAACCTTTTAAAATAATTATTATTATAAATACAATGTTCTGATATAAATACAAACATAGGACATAGTGACTACATCAGGAATCCCTCCACTTGATGTAGTATCTACGTCAGATGTGCCTGAGGGGTTAAGTAAGGCCATTTTCCTCTCACTCTTTAACTTTAGAAGAAAACTTGTCAAATAACAACTGGCCTATGTGATCCATGGGCAGAGGTTGAAGTTCTTACATGTAATTGATGGAAGTTAGTGTTACCCCTTGTATTGTAACAGTTTTTGGTATAATTTGAATGAATCAGCTTAAAATGGACATTCGGAGCATACATGTACACAAAAGAGAGGTAGGATACAAAGTTTTTTGAATGATGGATGATAAACATGGGAGAGATGGATTATGCATAAGCTGCCACAAGGCCCTTTTTTACTTTTCAATATTTTTACTTTTTTTAATACTACTTCAATACATATTACTTTAGCATTCTGTGAGGTACCCCAGAAGAGAATGCAGAAGATAACATGAGAACAGAACTTATCAGAATAAATTGACAGTAATACATCACTATTATCTTTGATTGATATCAAAGATGTGTTGAGACTGGACGTAAACAGGTGTGGCTTTTATAAAAATGACATATTGACTTTATTCTGATGGAAAAAGATTTTTTTTTGTATTCGTTGTCATATTTTCATCCTAAATGCACAAACTTAATTGAACTCAGTTGCATAGGTAGTCTTGTATTAGAGCCATTTATTCTCCTGGGCATGTTCTTCATGTAAACTAAATACTACATTCAAATTGGCAGATGCTATAAAATCTTAAGAAATGGAGTGACAATCAACATTGAAATACAAATTACTGCTTCTGGACAGGCAATGCAGGGTATTTGAATCTGCAACTCTATCAACACTTTAAATCCTGATCAGGGCCCCACTCTCCACCCCCTCTCCTCCACATACCGCCAAAGGTTG
>WURS02366164.1:0-17497 GCA_011762765.2 Rhinocypha anisoptera
TCCATGCCCTGGGCGGGATTCGAACCCGCGACCTTTGGGTTAGCCGGCGAGCACGATACCCACCAGGCTAACCCGGTCGGCCACTAGAACTTTTCTCATAAACTTCTAGTTTGTAGCTAACATTAAAACCTGTGATAATATGCATTGAATGATTGTGATACTTCAGCTTCTACAAGATTTCAGAACCCAATGAAAAGGAGAAGAATATATTCAGGGAATGCCAATTCAAGAATCTGGTTGGGTTGCTGCAAAACCAATTGCTCAATAAGTTTGGTGATACATTTTCAGGCTTGGCTATGTTCATTGAATGAGAAACATATTGTTCCACTGAAATTTTATTTAGGCACAATCAGTTTCACCCCATAGGAATCATCTTTATGTACATGGTATTCCTTATTTCATTAGCCTGGAATTTGGTTTGGAGATAACTAGAAGATAAGCCAACTTATCCCTAGGAGTAAATAGCAATTAATGACCTTTCTACTAGCTTTCTAGTGTCATTTGTCTTGAGGGTCCACCCCCTTTTTTGCTGAGTAGATTGGTTCTCCTATCTAACACATCTTTGAAGTCTATTTAGCTTTCTGTCCTTTCTCTTCACTCTACCCACTGCTACTTTTCTTCCATTTCTGGATCATATGTTTCTGCAATGGCAAAAATAATCGCAAATCATAATTGTTCTTGAATAGTTTAGTCATGGTTTTCCCTGAGGCAACTGGAAATGGTGGCTGTACTAAACATATTGTAAAGAAGATGATTCAAGCCAAGAAGAAATGAACAGAAGAAAGAGTAAAAAAAATAGGAATGCACTTAGAAATAAAAACATTGCAATTCCACATAAATGATGTATATGTGGAATTGCAATGCTTTTATTAACGTAATCATGAAGGAGTTCCACAAAGTTGTGCCAGAAACAGTATCAAAAAGATATGAGTAATACAGGGGTACTCACTATATCTGTTGATCTACCGTTTTCCCATGTGTTGGACAATGAACAAAATGCAAGGGAAGTTAAAAAAGAAGGTGTAAAAATACAGGGAAGAGCAATTAGCATTCTGTGGTTTACAGATTATATTGAGGAGAAGAAGATCTTACAAGGGCATTGATATATATGGAAAAGAGAATTTGGAATTACAACCTGAATATAAACGAGATTAGAATGAAGGTCTGCAACTGAGGTAAGGAAAACAATTGTCAAATGCAACTACAAAATGACTCAACCATGTGGAAGAATTTTGCCACTTGGGCAGCAAGACCTCAGTTGATGGGAGAAGCAAGGTGAGGAAATAATAAGCTGAATACCCATAAGTGAGTAAGACTTTCTTTCTGAAGAAACAACTGCTTACTGCAAGTAATATTAGCCTGGACATGAGGAAAATTATAATGTCTCTATTGGGTCAAGATTGTTACTACATACACCTATCAATCCCTCACAGGAAGAGGTTCATTATCTACATAGGTACTCATGGAGCATGCTCATATAAGAAAGTGGGACATAAGCACCCTCAGGGAAAAGAAGATTGGAAGCAATGGAAATGTGTTGCTACAGAATAATTTTGAAAATAAGTGAAGCCAATGAATAATGTAAAGGACAAATAATCAGAAGAAGTGGGAAAATGAGAGGCCACCTAAATTTGTGAGTTTAGTGTTGAAAGGGATGCAAGGAGGGAAGAACTCTATAGGTAGACCAAAGGTGGTGTATGAGAAACAGGTAATGGAAAATGTTGAGTGTAGGCAAGTACGAAGAAATTTGCAGGTGACGGGATAGATTGGAGAGCTTCTACATTCCAAGTTTTGGATTGGTAGTGTATGATGATGACTTCCAGTTTTTGCATAGACATCATTATCATCAGGTAAATTGTTGTGAAATTAAAAAGGGAATAGTAAGAAGTTAAAATGACATTCCACAATGGTAAGCAAAAACAATAGAGTTACAAATGTATGTACCTTCCACATCTATTTTACTCAATATTCCAGGCTTTCTCATTTTCAATTGCCGTTTTATTTTATATGGAAGCAGGACCAAACATCTCCTTGGAGGTTATTTACCTAGCTGTCCAAGCTACTGTGGAAGTAAATATTGTCTTGTGTCCTGAAATTCACATTTTCCTCCTGATCCCATAAAGCCCTCCTGTCCTTAAGTGACATTTCATGGTTTCTAAGGAGTCTCGACCACCTCATTAATGAAAGCTTCCTGTTCAAGAGTTCCTCTTCTCCTGACCTTAGTATTTCATCCTCATTGCTAGTGCTGTGTTTGAGAAGGTATCTGTACCAATTTTGTGGTTCTTACTGCCCAGTTCTCCAAATCCATCCATGTTTTATGAATTCTTCTATTTCCTATATGCAGCTTTCCCGAGAGATCACTTCTGACTGTTCATTCCTTTGGGATAAGCGGTCATTGGGCCTCCTTGTTTTCTTTTTTTACTCCCCTCCCATTTCTCATCTTGTTTGCGAGTTCATATGTTGACCGATTTCCTTTTCAGTTGGCAAATTACTTCTGGAATATCTCATCTTTGTAACTGGAAAAATACTCTTGTGGCTATGAATATTTTTGTATCACATTTTGTTCATTAATTTTTCACCAATGAATTACTGCTCAATATGTGACACATCTCACTAAACAAGAGTTAAGCTTTCCTTCTTTATCATTCAATCTCCATACCCTCAGTTTGCAGACAAATCTGTTTAATGTTTCCTGTTCCAGTGACCTTTTATTTCTTAATTTGAAATGGAGGTTGTTTTCAATTGTGATATATGGTAATGAAAATAATATACCATGCTTCTCCTTATGTGCCAAACCTCTATTGGCACATAAGTGTGACTTAGTCATTCAGTCATGCCAGATTACATTTTATAAATCTATATGATAGAAATCATAAGATCTTTTGAGTTCTATTTTGGTATTGAATTCATTCCTCTCCATTGCCCAGTTCAAGTTTCTTCCTAAAGTGTCTTTGGGTAGACGTTTTGGATGGTGCATTTGGTACATGTGTCATATCCTGGTTGGGGGAAATTCCATGCAGTTCGTCACCATGTTGATTGATTAAATTGTGAAAGTTTTACAAATGAGTTTTTGCATCCCTTACATCCCTGGTGTGGGACAAAGCTCTCTGGAAATCTCAAAGAAAGTCCCTAAGTATGAGTTATATGTCTCTTAAGAGTGATTATTTTCATGTTGGTTTGCCAAATTGGTTTAGTCATAAACATTTCTTCTTATGTCAAACATGTTTGTTTTTCACTCTAATCAGACAATGGAAACTTTAGTATTCTTTCATTATTTGCAAGGATGACAGCCACCCTGTTTTTCCTTTCTTTATTGAAATGGTAAACCACTTCTTTATGCTCATGGAATCTTCATTACTGGTCATTATAGTGCAGGAGGGTAACAATTCCATCTATCTCCATAGTAACACAGTCCCTGGTGGTCATGTATCCCAGCCTCGGTTAACCATTCCACATTTTGTTTCTCCTTTCAATCATTATACATCTGATGTTCCACAAACAGATGACCATCATATGCCTTGAGTTTTGGTTGACTTTATTTTATGTACACATAGAACTTTATATTCCATGAATGCTGCAGGTTTACTTTTTTGTTCATGACAATGATTTTAAGTATTTGACCACATCATATGTCATTTGCATCCAACCTTGATATTTCTATCTTAACTGAAGTTTGACCATCACCTCTTGGATTTTTTTCTTTTATCTTTAGGCTTTGAATCAGTTCCTCTTCCTTCTGATGTCTCACTATTTATGGACTCTGCAGGCATTTATGTGAAAATGCCAATCCTCCATTTAATTTCCTGCTTAAAATTTGAATTAAAAAAAAACATAATAAATGGTATCAGGCTTCACTTCGTGGAAGTTGTATATATCCATATTAGGTATAAATATACTTTGTACTTTTCCACAGATTTTGGAATCTGTGGAAAAGTACAAAGTATATTTATTCCTAACATGGATAAAAAAACACTTTTAAAACCCTTGGATTCTTGTTATGATATTTATTCTAAAGCTTTAATTTATGTTCTGCAACATTTAACCCCACAAAAGCATTAGTCTATCTCTAAAGTTCTAATCCCATAAGTCAATAGTTCTAGCCTTGACTGTGGAAATTCATTTTCATAGAATGACAGTTTTTTCCTCTGTATAATTTCTTTCAGTACAACTATTTTCAATGCTTTTGAATTATCATCAGTTGCAAATTTTTTTGTGCCTGATATGATACCTTTGTGCTGAATGTAGTTTTACTGGAAGAAATAAAACAGTGGAACACAGTTCTTTTTTTCATTTTAAAAACTAAACCTGGCATGCGGAAGATAAACTCCATATTTATACTCTGGGATACACTCTGTATGAACAAATGTTCAATCGAGCATTTTTTTCAACAATAGAACTTTTACATCAATATTAAATATTTGCTCATCTAAGAAATTCTCTCTATAAACTCATCCAACTCCTCTTGAAACATCTTAGTAGCTTTCTCATCAGCACTGGTAGCCTCCCAACTAACTTACATGAAACTATGTACCTACATCATTTGAATCAACCAAATCAACTATGGCTAACATTGAAATATTGGACATAATCCTCTCTCTTCTTTTTTTTAGATCCTCAGAGGGTCTGTGCTGTACTTAGGCTTGGATTGTCATCAAACAAAACTGAATCCATTTTTGGATTTGATCCTTCATCAAAATTATAAGTAGCTTGTCCAATTTTTGTCCTTTTCCTTACCTTTTGAGTAATCATTTAATAGCGTAGTATCTTCAACAGAATTAGTACAACCATAATACAATCATTACCATTTATAATGGTATTCATTGTGGGTTTTGCTTGTTTAAATTTCCATGTTTCAGAAATTGGGTAACTTGAAACTGCATAATGGTTTGTTTTTGCTCTAATGTTATTGGTATTTTTTCCAGTTAATAGTTGAATCACCACAATCCTTTCACTTTGATAGCTATCGATCAAGTCAAAACACAAATGCAAATTTGAATCTATTACTGGCTTAGAATCAATGGAATCCAATGAAGCCTGGATAGAAACTGAACAAAATCAGTTGACTATGCATTCTTGAGGACAAGATAAGGGGAATGTAAAATCTCTTTAATGTATTGTTTCTCAACTGGGGTTCTGTAGAATCATAGGATTCCACATAATTATGAATGGCCATGATAAATAAATGAACAGTGGAAAATAATAATTTTTGTTGACCAAGGACCAATGTTAGCTATGTCGGTATGGAAGTCTGGAAAAATATTGGTCAGTCTCTGAAGTTCAGTCAGTTAGTACTTCAAGTTTGCCTTGTCACGTAGTGGTAATACATTGTGACACTCAGTTTCATGATAGTAAATGTCAAAAAGTTACAATGAACATTCTCTAGGGCTTTCCTAGAGAATGTTCATTATTTCAAAGGATCTACCGGGGAAGAAAGTTGAGAAATTCTGCTTTGCTTGTGAAAAAATTCATATGGAACATAATGTTTTTTGGATCAGAGACATAGAGCATTGGAAAAGCAGATCAGAGAAGAATAGAAGCATTTGAGACATGGTGCTGGAGTAGAGAGTTAGGAATAGTAGGAATCAGAAGGAAGTGTGCATGAGAGCAGAAGAAAATAAATCAATTTGGAGCACAATGAAAGAAAGAATAATGTGAATAAGACCTTAAGACATTACACCCTTAGAAAATGAATTCATGAAGACTATAATAGAAGGGAAGACCCCACAAGGAAGGCTGAGGTAATATATTAGGTAAATTATAAGAGGAGTTATAAAGAACTACCAAGGGGGAAGAGAATCAGCTCTAGATTATAGGAAAGGATGGAGAGCTGCAGTTAACCAAATTTGGATTGAAATACTAATAATAATGTCCTTAAATAATTTTTTAGTTGAAAATTTCATTAGATCACAAACTTAATTGGTGCTCTGACAGTATGGTGATATCTACTACAGAATCAGGTTTGGTATGATGGGAAAATTCCATAACATATAATAGTTTGCATGTTATGGAATAATAACGGAGGGTGCAACATAATAACTTTTATAAAATTTACTTAGTATAAAATGTTTTTTCCTACTATTTTAATTGGTGAATATATGAATCAAATGGAGTAGTTTTAATTGAAACTTGTATTACATTTTTTGTGATAACCAAATGTTTAGTTTTTCATTTTGTACAAATTTTTTTAGATAAAGTTTTTCCTCATAACTTCAAATGTTCAGAAGCCAAGCTGTTCATAGGATAGGGAGAGCCTTTAATTCTCAGTATTGGGAGAGTTTTAAGAATTGACTGCTAAATAAATTAACTTACATTTTTATCATGTTTAAAATCAGAAAAATGAAGTAGGTAACCACCTCAAATGAATGATTTTACTTTATTGCAGACACAAAACTAAAAACTTTTACAGCAAGATTTTCCTCATTGTAAGGATCAGCATCCACTATCTTTTACCTTTTCTCTAATTTAGTAGAGGTTTCAATATGATGTGCCATAGAAATTTAATATGGAGGATGTGGTAGCTCAATTGATAACAGTACTCCATCATTTAACAGAGAAACTCTGTTTTTCAATCTTGGTGGAATCACCTGGTTTACCCAAGGCAATTCATTTTCCAGGTACCAGACCTATTATCTAGGGAGTATGATAACTGAGGTTATCTTGCTCAACAGAGGAATAGAAATGCCAAAAAAGGGATTTCAAAAGAAAAGAAGGCTACTCTGTGGACCCTTAAAGAAAGTACTGAGGAGTGTGCCTCTCTATGTATCAGAGACTTGGGCAATAAAGAAATAGGGTGAAAGAAGAAGGCCACAGAGATGAGAATATATAGAGAAGGATGGAAGGAGTAAGCTGGATGAACAAAGTAAAGAATTGAGGAAGTGATGAGGAGAAAATGGTGAAGAAAAAGCTTTGGTGGAAGAGATAAGTAGAAGACATGGATTTACCTAGAAGCGATCGTTTGTTGGTAACTGGCTTATAAGGAATGGTGGAATGAAAGTGTGGAAGGAAGTAAATGCTGGATAATATCAAAGTATGTGGATGCAAAGAGATTGGCTGAGAGAAGAGTGGAGGAGACACTCATGAGTCCCAATGGGACAGAAAAACTGAATGGAGATATTGTAAATTGCAGGCAGCAGGTTACAACATGAGCACTTCGCTCCATTCTCAAAATAATCTTAGAGATGTGGCTTAAACCTCTTGATCATCTTTAGATTATTCTGCACCGATACTGTGTGGTGATTTATTTGTAATTCATAATGAAGAAGTTGAACAATATTGAGCCTAAAGACATTAATTAATGGAATATAGTTTACAGATAAGTAATAAGAATATATTATTGATGTTAAGAGAACAGGAAGTGTGCTGTTTTTTTTACATATAAATGTGCCTATTATTAAAAGCAAGTAGTACAGCTCTCAATGTTATCTTGTCACCAGTTAACCTTTTTATCTCCTGACCTGAGAATTTTCCAATACCTGCTTGTCATGTGCATCCTGGGCCTACTTTTAGAAGTCTTACTTTATCGTGTTTCTTTAAAATTTACTGTGTACCAAAGTATTATGAAACAAAATTAATTCTTTTACTTTCCCTCTTCTTTGTATAAGTATGAAAAATAATGGATTTAAAAGGAATACGCATTCGTCATTCTCTCTATTTAATTCCCAGCGTTATTCTGTAGTCAACACTTTGCCATTTCTTCCAATCTTCTTTTCATTGAAGCTTCTGTTGCTCAGTTTGCACATCATATAAACATACTTTCCACATATGTTATTATGAACAACTTCCCTATACTATGAAGATAATTATTATTTTTAAGGAGATGACGATCTTAAATGCACGTATTTCTTCTCAGTACATAGCGGTCAATCGTCACGAATTTTAAAGCGTTAAGTGGTATTCAAAATGACCGCCGGTCGTAAACGGCCTGCATGGTGCTGCTTCTAGCGTGGAAAGTATTAACAGCTAAAAATAAAACATTTGCAACTCAGTCTGATGTTAAGTCCAAATACTGTCATGGACCCTACCGTACCAAATGTGGGCAGGTATCGTTGATCCTCTTCCAGAGGAGTAGAACTTATGACTTTTTTGTGTTAGTTAACTAATAGTGAGTTCTGTGAAATGTTAAGCCATGGCTTCAGTAAAGGTCGCCGTAAGAGTTCGTCCGTTCAATCAAAGGTGAGTAAATTTAATGTTTTGTGCACAGGTATTATCGGTGACTTACTGTAGTTTATAATATTTTAACTTTCAATTTTAATAATTTAAATGTTAATTTCGAACCGGTTATCTCTCAAGGGGATATATAGGTAAGAAAACTTACACCTTTCCATTCGAGTAACCCTGTCGTAATGTTAAACGAGAATATTTTGAGCTCATTATAAGGTGTTCTTTTTCCTCCCACGATGATATCATATTATAACAACTAAAAAAGAGCCAGAATTTTTGCTGTATCTTAAATATTGGTTTGTCATAAACATAAAATTTTTTTTTCTATTCTAAGGGATGACACTTAGTGTTTCCCGCTGAGTATATAATAATGTTTTTATCGTCATTTCTGGTAAAACACCATGTAACTTAATTTTTAACTTACTGTAGGGAGAAGGATATGGATGCCAAGCTGATCATTTCAATGGATGGAAGGAAAACAAGAATTGAGAACTCAAAGGTAAGTTTTCATTACTTCTTAAATTAATTTCTAATACATGAACTAATTCTGCAGAATCAGTTGAACGTACCTGGCCATAGTATTACTAATAGTTATGGAAACTTAGGGTTTATATTTCTGACAGAAATTACTTTTGAAATAATTACTGTTTCACCTATGATACCTCACTCCTTTAACCGCAAGTAATGGTAAACAGAGTTTGTTAACTGAAATACAAGAGCCTAAAGTCTTGAGTGATGTAAACCTAATGGCTGAATGTTTGATAGTGAAGTTTATGATCAAGGGAAAAGAAGCGAATTACTGTATCTTATTAAATTTGCTTTTCCCTTTAGATTCCATGTTTGCCAAGTTCATGTTCAAGTTTACCATTCAGTCCTAACCTGGTTCTTTGTGAATGAAGTGGGATGATCCATCTTAAATTATTTATTTTATATCATTTCAAAATCCTTCTCGTGTGCTGTTTTCGTCTGTTTTTCACACCATAAATGTCACCACATTAATTTTGATTTTTGAACTCACGAAAAAGATAATATAGATTTAATTGTTATCAAAATTAATTGCTGTGTCTCTTCTTTGGCATTGTATGATATGCAAGAGTGTAACAATGGAGAAAAGTTGTGGCCTATAATTTGTGATATGATTTAGAAATCTTGAACACGGTATCCTGATCCGTATCCTGAATACTTAGGGTAATTGAATTTTATTTTTATGTTACTGAGAACGTTGAAAATATTGAGAATTTTGTTATTAGTATTAAGCTTTACTTCTATGCCATTTTAACCAATACAACTTAAGGTTTTTGTCAAGTGAATGTAAAGTCGAAGCGTTAATTGGATAGAAAATTATTGAAGCAAGCGGTTATGATGTAGAACTTTTATAGGATCAAATACAATTAATGTGATGGAATGCTTAAAATTTTCATGAAAGATAAGTGGTAAATAAGACCTCAAAGTATGGCTTGAAGGTCAACTTATGTAAGGAATATGGCGCGGTGTGATCATCTGCGTACATGTTTTCATAAATAATAATTGTAGTGATGATTGAATCCAGATCAGTGCCGGCATCTCTCATCGTTTTCTTATGACGAGGAATTGATCGAGGGATGCATATGGATAACTATTGGTATTATACCGTGAGTTGAATGAACGACGGTCGGTCTAGGTTGAAAAGTACCTCCCGTTCCAAGCGTTCCTCGAGACAGTTGCGTGATGTAGTCTTCACAATTGTTGGATAGGGAAGTGTTGTTTCGAGCCAGATTAACACTAATGTCAGGCGTCTCAGACCGGAGGAAAGGTACATCACCATCGGAGAAGGCCGTGAGATCAGTCACCTTTTCGGCCGTGTATGATGGAGAAAGCGAAACGATGACCTCATGGACCACCCTTGAGGGATGTAAGACCCTCTTCCTCGACTTATGTAAAATAATTGCAACAAGACTAAATTAAATTATTATAAAGCTAAGTATTTTTTGCGACAAGCTTCCCTCGAAAACAACTCGGAGATGAACTTTGTACAGATACTTTAGTGTAGTCTCGAGGAGATTCCTCCGACAGACGCAACGATATGATCTTATGTAATCGCTGCTACACTACACAAATCGGTCGCTGGTCGAAGCGTTTGCTTTTGTTGTACAAAGGCAATACATCAATCACTCTCCACCAATGCCATCTTTTTGACGGCATTTCAGTGGGAGTGACCGCTGGGTCACTAAAAGACCGATATGAAAAAAGTGTGAGTTGCCGAGTAAACTCTGATATGGAAATCGCCGACGTAACGCGAGTTAAATTGTGGGTCCACCTTTTTGGACAAATTTAAATGCGTTAATTTAAATCCGGCCACGTGAAACACATGTATAATTAACAGTTCGACGTACTTTGGACGATGATATCACGGAAGTAAAATTAGGTGAACAAAGCCCGTAACAGAGAGATTCAAAATGTTATTATGTCCGGGGACTATTGAGAGACAGTAACGGTATTCGTCGTCCAGATCTGCATGTTAAACTGTATTAGGTAGTGTGGTTACTTTAGGTATGTGCCTGGTGCGGTGTGTCTTCACCCCCTGCCACACACCGTATGGGTAGCCAGTAGGTTATAATATATACCTACCATCTACCTAGGTCAAGACTGTCTAGAGTGGCACGGTCATGTATTAGGAATCGACATAGAGATGTGTTGTGTACCCATCGCGTGGTCTCTGACGGATAGCGAACAGTGTCTTCCGTCGACCTCGAGGGGATTCTATATTTTCCATCGGCCTTTTTTCTCACTTCTACCCTGTCCAAGTCCTGTGACCCCTTTGGCGATACCAATTGCACGGAGTTCGCAGTGTCGTCTCGTGTGACATGTCGTACCGCTGTCGGCATGTTTGGCTCGCCAAATTTTGAACGATTCGCCAAATTACTTTACTTTGGTCTCGGGAGCTTACTTTTTTGGTCTAGTGGATATGGCTGAGAAATTATGGAACCAGAGTTAAAAAAGCAATTATTTATCAAAGTCGGATGTCTACAGCCTAGCTTAGTGGACGTTTAGCGTAATGAAACACGTAAACGTTATACCTTATGGGGAGATCTCTTTTTATTTTTCCACACTCATTGTTTATCACGGCATCGATGTGCTGCTTCAATGCCTTTCCTCGTCTAGGGAGTGGGAGACAAATTGAATGAGAAAGGTGGTTAGTGTACTGTCTTTCCACTGTGATTGCCGGGGTTAACATTTCACAGGAACATTTCTCGTTCGAAAGGAAGGAAATAGCTTTCTGCCGTCGGATGGAACACGAAAACTTTATGCAGGAACTGTCGGGTACGATTTCAAGGTAGTATTTTTAAAAAATTCGATTTCCCTCCTTTATCGAGACCCGCCGGCCTCTCTTTGCCGCCATTTCACGGATACGCGGCGACCTTTCTCCTCTCTATCTTCAGCTCAGTCGGCGAGCGTGTCTCCCAGTGTGTCGGCCAGGACTCCAAAATTTCCATCCTGTGTGTCGGACAGGACTGGAAAAATTTCCATCCTATCACTCTGCTAATCGCCATCATCATCATATGGCGTTGATAACAGACGTCTTGGTGTTAAGCAGGTTGTGATTCTATCTGAAAATTTTATCATTCCTTCACACCCAGATCCTTTCCCTCCTGCTCCTCCCCAATGTGTGCCTATCCCCATCTCAAATAGCCCCTTTCGCTCGTGGTCCCTTCTCTTATAATCCTCTTTATGGTGTGTACGTACTCTCGTGCATACAATGCTTCAGATCGATTTCCCTTTAATCAATGTTTCTCAGCGTCTCCGTTCAACGAACTTTTTCAAACGTACCTTTCACAGCTCATCTTCATTCGTCGCCGTGTCTTTCGGTTTGATTTTTCGTACAGCGTTATTTCGTGGCGCTCAAAAATTGATTATGGAGCACCTTTTCATTTCGGCCATCGTCCTCGACCCATGGCCGCAGAAAATCGAACTCCGTTGGCAAGTTTTTTTTTTTAATGGATCGCCTCCTTATCTCAAGGCTAGTGCTCTTGTTTCCGCATAACCACAGTGTTCAATCCTGAGGTCGGTCGGTTTGATTATCGCCGAGGCTAGAGTGAGCTCAACTAATAGTATCAAGCCCAGACGGCGTGTGATTAATTCACACATCGGGGTAATATAAGGGGTTGCCAGTTCCTTTCCCTTTGTGCCACCTATGGTTTCCCGGAAAGGTCTCTGGTGCTCGGAAAATTACTTATAGCTTGGGGGTCTTAGCTGGAGGAATCCAGATGCGTCGCCGGGACAAGAACCCAGAGCCGCTGTTTGTAGCTGAAAGACTGCCACGGCATCATAATCTACCCCAAGATTGGTTGACTCCAGCCAAGGCTGCATTTTCAAAGGAGATTCAAAGGATTTTCGTCCACATCTCAGTGCTGCGGTCGATTCCGTGAACTTCACTCACGCCTCAGCTGTGGCAGGTAATACCGGGCAGATTATCTTGTCCTGCGCTATATCAATGCCGTCTGTTAAAACTGCTGCCTTCCACCAGTGGTTGCATGTATCCAAGTCGTTTCAGAGAATGTTATGTAAAATTTAGTGCAAATTCAAGTCGAGAAAATTTGTCATCCCCAAGTCTCGAATCGGCGACCCTCAGTTCCGTAGTCCAGCTCGCATGCCCCAAGGCTACCTTCGCCCCCTACGACCTCTCTGCAAGCGTAAAAGTGTTGCTTTTTTTTACAGTTTTACGTCGTCTCCCACTCGAGCTTCCATCCACCGTCGTAAAGTTGGACGAAAGTCTGTCCCTTTTTTTTTGGGACGCGAACGATTTTTTGAATGTCTAATCAGGGTGACGCCGGAGTGTCTTCAATCGCGCCGCGGGAAATCTGTCCGTCGGATGGGAGGGGAAAGGTAACTCCCCGGGTTGATCATGCGGGTTTCCGATAGTGTAGGTCAGTTATCGCGGGAAGAGGGAGGGCGATTCATGAGGTTGTGCGAGTCGCGCGCGCGGGATCGTGTGAAACGGGTCTCTCTCTCGCGCGCGCGCGCTTGATCGACTCGGAAGTGGCCGGGAAAACGAAACGAGGATGCGAACGAACGGAATCCAATCAGAGGGAGAGTGTCTACGGATCCCCGCCGCGGATAGAATCGATCGTTCACCAGCGATCGAAATAAAAAAAAGAATGAATCGCCATCTTGTCCTCGTGGGTTTGGGAAGGACAAAATGAAGTCATTTCCGAAGCAGTTCCTTGGATGTCTCCAACAAAATTCGTGTTCGTTCCCTGGAAATAAAAACCACATCAGTCGAATTAAACTTTTGCCGTCGTCGGAGTTTGTGTGAGAACGTCTGCTGTCCGCCGGCTCTTCGAAATTCACAGTTCAATGCCCGAGTCGTGGTGGTAGCGCATAGTTCTATTTGTGTTGAAAAAACGATTTCTTGTTCTGGACATCTAGTCCACTGAGAACAAAATGAATATACATTTTGGGGCTTAGTAATCAAGAGCCAAAGCAATGCATTGGAGGTTCGAAAATAGTTATCTTATCTCCGAATAAAAACACAAGGAAAAATAATACGATGAATACATCGCACTAGATTTCAATAAGGAAACAAATTTAAAAAATAAATATTTTCCTTTGAAATTCGCCAGTGATTGTAACTTTTTAACCCACGAGGGATTCCATGTGTGCGTCCCAGACACACCAATTTTTGTCAACAAATATCTTTTGGCACTTTATATTATCGTTGATGTACACAAAAATACGCTGTATTCAACCCTATGGTTGGTTTGTCGGGTGGGAGTTCTCCAATCCATGGCGTGCGAACATTCACACATCAGGGTAATAAAGAAGGGGAGTCAATTCCTTTCCCGTGTCGCCTATGATTTCCCAGGAAGATCTCTCGTACCCGGTAAATCACCCAACTTAGGTGCTAGCTGGAGGTGTCCAGTGGCGTCACCAGGACTTGAACCCGGGTTCAGTAACCAAGCTCCCGCTACCCTAATACCCGCTGGGCTACCACGATAATGTTGCCGACCACGACAGCCTCGATGTATATGGATTAAATTTTTTTTCCTTTTTAATTTTTTAATAATTTTTAATAATTAAAATTTTTAAATAATTTTTAATAATTAAATTTTTTAAGTAATTTAATAATTTAATTTAACTCTTACTCTGCCTAAATTCACTGTCTTGACTTCGAGCCTTTTTTTGTGGAACCTGTTCATTTTGAAATGAGAATACATTTGTTATTCTGGAGAAAATTGTTTTTTTTAACTTTACTGACACCGGTTTCAACATCGAAGCGTCGCCAGTCGCTGATGCGGCTTCGACGTTGTAACTGGCGAAAACCTGTCGATACTGGTGGTGCTGTAAATCTATACCTTTTGGAAAGAGTTATTAAATTTGTTGACCATAAATTTTCACATTTGGAAACCCACCCAGTTAACTGTCTCCTTAGTGAGTTTGGGAGACACCGTTTCAGAGGTATTTCGTCACCATTTTATTTATTTATTTTCCAAACATTCAACAGCAGCCAAGGTGGCCCACAATATATAACAAATACCTAAATGTATTAATGATGAAATATAACATTAAAACAAGGTAATGATAACATTAATGACACCCTGAACAATCAAACAAGCAGAGTAATAATCCGATATTGCCTTTAGGAGGCAAGAAGTTTTTTCATTCGACTGTTAAAAACGTGATGGGTGGTGGAGAGGTCAGCTAGGGCGTGGGTGAGAGAGAGATTGAGTTGAATAGTTCCGGTGGTAGGTAGAGAAGAGATATCGCCGCGAGAGAGTGAAAGACGGAATTTAGGTAGACGGAAGAGATTACAGCTGCGGGTTTTGCGGCTGGGAACACGAAGGGAGAGAAAAAAAGGAAGGACGTCGATAGATCGGGAGTCGCGACTAGCGGAATGTAGGAAATTTAAATCTTGAATCGCTCGGCGGGGAAATTCCAGGTGAGGACGTAATATCCTCACGGGAAGAGTTAAATAAATGGGATGTACGGTGGCAAACAATAGACCCGAAAAAAATAAGAAGGGGGGCGCTCCACAAGTTTTAAATTACTGGGAGAGGCAGTCGGCCAAATTATCCAGCAGGCTAGGAAGCGAGCCGTCCTATTAATTTTCCTGTGTCGGGAGGTGTTGTAGGGACGTGGGCGGTTTTTCTATTACAGCAGTAGAATATAAACTTTAATGGGAGGTGAACCGTGAGGCGTGCCGTTGGGTGGAAGGCGGGGTGCAAGAAAGGCACCTGCTTTAGTCTCCCGTTAAAGAGAGGCGCCCCTGGGGGTCCGCGGTTTACGAACCCGCCCAGACGAAAGGAGTGCTCTGCTGCACTTGGAAGTGCTCACCACGCCTCTCCCTGAGTGGAAGGATGACGTCCGACGAATCCGACGTCGGCGTCGAGTGGAGAACCCGGTCTCTCGGCCGTGTCATTCACGCCAACGGAACGGATTAATAGGATTTTCCAGTTCCACGTTTGGCAGTACAAGGGCCGTGAAATCCAGTCCTTGGCGCTGGACGTGAAACTTTTCATCAATTTCGCGTCGTTCGTTGAAGGGATCCTACAGCGAGAAAAAAAGAATAGTTCCCTGAGCTAAGGAGAATTTCCTGAGGTCATTCGACTTGAAAATATTATTAATTGGCCCGGTAATGTTTTGCTTGTTCCTTATGAGTCAATGCTCGGAGATTTTGTCTTAAAAAACTTTCGCGCACTTGATTACTGATTGATTGATCATTACTTGATTAATGGACGAGTCCAAAATATTTTGTCACTAATATTAAATATTTATAAATGCTTCCAAATGAATTAATTCTGCAGGTAGATGGACACGGCCAAAGGGATAATGTTGCTGGTGGTGCGTAAATTAAGAGTAATGTTCTCTTTAAATAAGGAAGGATATTAAGAAATTCTTCGCCTCTGAAATTCTTGGCGAATTCCATTTAATTAATCCTTTGGTACCGGGGAGAAACTTTAGAGGTCTGAGACTTTCTCTATAGAAGAGTGCAGTTTATTTTGCTTTATTATCAATGTTTAAATGCCATTTATAAATACGTGTTAGTCTAGTTTGTCGTTTATTATGAAGAATATTACCTACCTAAAATAGGTGTACTGTAGTTCTTCTTATCAACTATAAATCTGTCATTAATATCCGTTAACCACAGTATTCAACCCTAAGGTCGGTTTGAAACGTCATCGTCATTACAGGTTATCAATGCGATGATTGGTTTGTAGCTATTCTCCGAATTATCCTGTCGCCTGCCAGCCTCTTCACGCCTTCTTGTAATTCATAACTTTTAGAATTCTCCATTATTCTTTGTCTCATACACCATCCATCCCTTCCAAGAAGAAACACAATATAGGAAGCAACTTTTATATATTTCCACAGAAAAATATGTATTTTTATGTACTTCCTCATTTTATTTGTGGAAATAAATAAAAGTTACTACCTATATTTCGTTTCATTGCGGAATTCCACCAGGTTATAGTCTCATCAGTGAATTGTCTTTCCAATTAGATTTTTTCCAGCTGTGATGTCTCAATATTTTGGAAATGGAATAAAAAATTTGCAGTTCTGCGGTAAATTTTTTATTTCAACTAATTTCACAATTGCAATAGCAGCATCAGGAATAAGATAATTTCTGATAATGCTGTTGTAATACTGAAACTAGATTAAATTCACAATTTACTGCGTAATTGCAAAGTTCTTATTCCATTTCCTCAATATGGTAAAATTCCTCAGTCTTTTCCTCAAATTTCTCTCCCAATATCAAGCTTATTAATTTTCCTCTTATTGTAAGTACACTGCCATCATAAGGTTCTCTTACGATGGTGAGGTGAGGGTAGGGTTCATTTAGTACTAAGCCCAACTGCGTCTAAAAATTCTCAAAGCAGTGTAATATAGGGATATAAACAAACAAAACAACAATATCAACGAAAGAAACATGACATTTCCAAAGTAACCAGGTGCATACCCTGCAAACTACATGACGGTGTGTGGCCGGGGGTGAGAACACCAAGTCATAAAGTTAATCGTACTAAACTTAGAAATAGTTAAATCTACCTTCAAGCTGTTGCTTTCACATATTGTCCGCGGACGGAGGGAATCAACTAGTGTGGGCATCTATCTCTCTCACTTTGCGAATGTGATCGAACAGCCATACATTGAGTTACGAATAATTACCGGAACTGCTCTATCGAATTCTTCGGGTCTATTTTTTTTTTATAAATTCATTGTATCGTTAAAGCTAGGTAGTTTAACAATTTTCTATATTTTCAGGCATAACTATGTGGAAATCCATTTATGAGAAAAAGGAATTACGTACCCCGTATTTTCCCACTAAGATTTTTAATCTGGTACGAGAATCGTACCAGAT
>WURS02366274.1:0-17497 GCA_011762765.2 Rhinocypha anisoptera
AAATGAAAAGTTACAGTAGAGTATTTATATTACTTAACAAGGGAATTCATATATGATTACTTCAACATGTAATAACTTACTTCACCGTTAGGAGTATTAAAAATTCTATGACAAAACTATTACTCACTCTCCAAGGTTAATTGCTATTCTTTAACAGTGTTTACGGAAAGGTTTCATATGGAAAGGTTTCATTTTAATGGAAAGGCAAAAATATATAAATGAGTACTAAACTATATGTTAAATATCTAAATATGACTCTAAATAATGATTTAACCTTCTTATTAATTCATAGTAAATCAACTAATACAGTGTACACCATTTTTATTTAATCTGATACCAGGACTTTTTTCACCAGGACCCAAATGCCGAACACTAGTTTATCGTTATACCAGATGTGAGTAACCGTGAAATCCTAATGTTGTCTTACTAGCCTTTACCTGATATCGGGAACGGGTTCGTTGTTTTCTTAGCGCTATCGCTTTCCGGAGGCGACTTTACCCCGCCATACTGATTACAGTGAGGGATTTTTGGCCCCAGGTTTAGCTTTTCTTGGTATGAAATGAAATCACGTTTTTTAAGATTCCTTATTACAGTAACGGTTATAATACTGACAAAAAATTGTTTTGGTCATTTTATTATGAAGCACTAATAACCGGAAAGAATATGAATATCAATTCTATCCCCCAGGTTTCTGTAATCCAGCTCAGAAAATATATTCTAAGTTTTTTTCCAAGTTTTCTTCCATTTTAGTGATACTTAAGCATTTTACTCGACCTCTACACTTAAACACTTCTCTCAGTTTTTAGGAGGCTTAGTAATCATTTGAGTATTGATGAGATTTTTTCGTGCGAGATGTTATTATTATGTTATTATTTTGAAGGTAGTTGGCAATCCATCGCGGTTTTTCTAAGGAATAAAATGCTACAAATTATACTTTGTTGTGTATTTAAACCTTTTTGGCGTATTACTTTTATTTCTCCTTACTGTTTCGAAATATCCGTAATTTTCAGTCTCTTTTGAACCATTTTCCACTCCACTACATATTTCCTTCAAGAATCCGTTAGTGAAGTGTTAAAGTACGAGTATTTTTTAAAAATCTACGTCTCTTAGGAAAATCACCACTCGAAATTTTTTCCTTATACTTGAATTCTCACGCTCGACATTTATGCGATTTCTTTGTATGATGGAATGAACATATTTTCTTAGTTGATTTTTTGTGTCTGACTTTTCAGTTTGGCAGAAATTAACCTAATGTTTCTCTGATTTAATTTTGAATGAGTAGGCTCCGGAAACTGAACACTTTTGTACATTCATTTCCAAAAATAATACATATGTGTGAAGTGGTTTCAGTCGTAGCTAGGTGGAATTTTTCCATCGTAGAATTAAAAAAGGACTGCATTTCGTTATATAAAATAAATAAACTTTATTTCCATGACCCGGGTTTCGTCACAGCGTAGCATCATCAGGCACATATATGGTATAATAGATATGGTACATCAGGTACAAATATAGTAGGTAAATACATATATGGTACATCAAGTACAGTATATGTACCTGATGATGCCTCGCTGTGGTGAAACCCGGGTCGTGGAAATAAAGTTTACTTATTTTTTATGTGTAATTGAATTGTTGTTTTTTTTATTCTACAATACATATGTATATAAACATTTTATTGTACCTATCGAGAATATGTGAAAATCTCTATCACACAATTTGTCCCGGGTGAAATAGTTGAAGCTACTTACTTAAAAAATTGTAGCTCAAGTTTTTTTTCTATGTTTGCTTCACACAGGTTAAAGAAAACGTCATATTGAAGATTTCAGGGTAATTAAATCCATTTTGTAGTAGTGGAGGACATGGTGAAGGTAGTAACTTTAGATTTTTGACCGCGCGTTGATAGTAATCATAAATATTCCGGCGATTTGGTAGTAATAATTTTTCTCGGAACAATATATGTAAAATAATGTGTTTTAAATAAATAAGTCCGTATTACTTATTAACTGAAAAGAGCTACAGACCGGAGTGGAAACGAAGTCGCAATAAGAGAAAACACTACTCCTGCATGTAAGGGAAGTAGAGTATAAATACACTTTGAATATTGTGATTCATAAGTCAGAGCAAGGTGCCTGCACTATGCAAAGGGTTACAATTTTAAGACCAAGCCTTTAAAAACAACACTTCAAATAGAGAGCTCATAACAGAAGCACTAACTCAGATGCAGAAAATCAGACGCACTAATTGGTTTCTCTTATTTTCGGTTGAAGTTTTTAGAGAATTTTGACCTGCATGACTATATACATAACCTTAAATAAAACGAGTCATTGAAAAACTTTACAGTGCATAAACACGGATTAGTAGATAACAATTCGTCTTTGTAACGATTATTATCTTTGCTGGGCATGTCACAGGAAAGGTGTTAGAGATATGGGATGGAAAAGTTACTCGACAAAGATTCTATCTGGATGTTCTGGAGAACGACCACCATTTGGAATATCAAAGTAGGAGGGCGTAACATTCAAAACGTGAACCACTTCACTTATTTTGAGTCTATTATATGAAAGTATATATTCAACCTGGTCGAAATCACTAGAATAATTAGCATGTCTAAAGGAATATATTGGGACGAAGGCAATTTTTGACATGGACTTTAAGCAAGGTCATAAGGATGGTATTAAAAACTTGCTATATAGAATTATATACTGTCAGAGGTTAGTCCTCAAGAAAATAAAATCAGCTCAAGCTAGCAAATTTTTATGTGTGTGTGTTTGGAAGATGGATAAGGCAAAATGAAAAAAAGAGAAAGAGAGACAAAGATGTGGGGGTGGGTCAAGGTTTGTTGAGTAGACCTTTCGAGAAAATGGTGATGAGGCAGAAAGAACAGATACACAGACCTAGTACTAAGAGGGATCTTGAAGCCCTTGATAGAAGCCATTATCAAAGCATAGTCGGAGGCGAGAAGGAAGCCATTTTGAGTATGGGGAGACGAAGAATGATTTGGCCAAGTTCCAAAAAAATATAAAGGTTGCGCTGCGTCTCAGAAAAAAAGCATCGAAATTTCCAGAAGACGAGTGACAACTACTTACGTTCAAGAGAAAACTGGAACATTTTGGAATGACTCTTGGACTTGGGCATTTGACGGATGCAAATGATGAACCTGATCCCGGATTGACACGTGCTGCTTGGTAAGATCCGCGGGGGAGATTAAAACAACCGTAGGAGGAGTTCATAGTCGGGGCCATTTGTTGAGGGATGGGAAAACGATTGAGGTCTTCGCGAGATAAACTTGACTCGCGGCTCGGGGAGGGGACGGTGTCGGGGTGACGTATGGAAAGAGGTCTTCCGGAAGGTGTGTTACATCGCGTTGGCCGCCGATTGGTCTCCGACGGCGGGTGTGTGTATACGCGTTTGGCGAGGGGGAAAGGGTGGGAGGGAACCTTGCCCGTGCTCCCTCGAGCAGTAAGATTATCGTCGCCGTCGGAAGCAGAAACAAATGCATATGACTATGAACTTCAGTCGAACCCTTTCATTCACACTCGCCGACGAATAACATACATGATGATATCAATGCGATGTTTATTCCCTGCATCTCGAGGTCTCGGTTGATATCCTTCTCCATAGACCAAAGTCCTACTTCGTGATCAGATTCTGCGGAGTTGGAGTCGGAATTAATTCCAAAGATTTCTAGACTAATGCGGAATGCTTGACGGCGAGTATAGCGGAAAAGTACAAGCGAGGGAATGTAGAGCCGAATGTGACGTAATTTTATCATTCGGCATCAAATCAGAGTAGTACGAAACTTAAAGGAATTGAATTCTCTTGTTTCTTTCTTTAATTTGTTTTACTAATATATTCTTGTCATCAAAACCACAAGTTATCAATCCGAAGATTGGTTTACAGTAGCTGTGAAAATCTTCCTGTCATCTGTCAACTGCTCCATACGTTTTGCAGTCTCTAACTCTAATATTCTCCTAAAATCCTGTCTTATAAATAATCCTTCGTATATTTTTATTGTCCTTCCTTCCTAAGATATTTTCCAATCATCTTTTCGCCAAATGTTCCATCTAATGGTACGTGCACTCCCATCATAACTTTCGCTGGCGATGACTCCTCGGAGTACGTCTTCATTAGTTCCCTCCTATCAGGCAATGAAATAAAGACTTTTTTGGCACTAATATTGGAAGAGCAATTTTATTGCAATAAAATCAAGGGAGTGGTGGTAGAAAAGGCCACTCATCTTTGGATTCATTAAATTTTATCGGCAACTATTTTTGTTTTTAACAAATAGATCGGAAAATCGATCTTTTCGGAATAGTGGAAAATCTACTGAAAATACGTGAAAAAAATGTTCATACGAAATAGGGAATTAAAAAGGTTTACAAAATGAGATTTTAGTTTTTGAAATGGGTTTGCAAATTAGAAAACCTTACGAAATTACTACTTCTATTATTGTTAATAACTATGTATATAATAATATCTTTTTCTTAATAATTTCCGCATTATTGGCGTATAACCATACTTCAAAATTATGCAAAAACTGAGCGCTGAGCAAAGAGTAGTTTTTGCAGAATTGCAATTGTTTATCCCATCAAAGGCAGAATTTAATAACTTTTCCCTCGAGGGACGATGTCTGTGCAAATGAAAACATGAATCTGAAAAACTCGTTTTGTTCTTAAAGAACTAAGTAATCATCCTGTAAAAAGTTCTTCGTCTCTCATGCACATTTGAACATTTCAAAAGCAAATCCGAAAAAATGAAATTTTAGCTGATAAGCATTTGAAATAACTTTCCGGTTTTTCATAAATACGGTCTTTACCTTTAGAATTGGAGTTAATAATCTTTATTGTTTTGATCACCTAGGCCTTATGTATTTTAATTAAAGCTGAACGTTGCACAGTATGTAGACAAAAAGTTAAACTGTATGAAAAATGGCATTCAGTATAGATTTATAAAAAACGAAGTTAACGACAGCCTCCAGAAGTTCGGCCATCCGGTAGATCATCGTAGCAGCATCAGAGGTGAGGTGGTGAGGGTACCTACCTGCAAGAGCTGAAAGAGGAACTTCAAATCGGTGTGCGCTGTAAAAATTTCGATAATGGCTTTTAATTACATTAGAACCTTCATTTTTTGTAAATATATAGTACCGTATGAAAAAAATAAAATCTAGAACATGAAAAATCTTCTATTCTCAATACTTTAAAAGGAAAGAGAACATTAATTTTTGTGTAGTATTTATTTAATACTCGATTGAATAAACGTAAAAACTGCACCTTTGATAATACATTCAGCTTTATACGAACCTATGTGCTCAATTAAATTGAGTTTAAAAATAAGAACAAGAAAATCGGTTCTCATGGCATTTATTTAAAGAGATTTTCACAACCAGACGAAATGTACCTGCTTAATACTCTTTAATGTTTAACCATTTTTAGTGCTTGATTTAGAGTGCGAAATCCGAAAATAGTCTGGAATCTCCATTGTCCATCCATGAGAGACTGTGTATAGACTAGGAACCGCCTTAAATGACGCACCTGAATTCCTAATAAAAGAATACCAAAATTGCTTGGAAACGATATGACTGAGTTACACATGCGGACTAATGATACCTCTTATTGCTGATTTGAATAAGTTCCTCGGTTTTTAGAGCACTTTTTGGCGGAATTGATGCAAGTCGGGACGCAGTTGTGCGCTCTGGGTATCGTAACAGATTTCATTGACTTGAGTCCTTTTCTTTCATCTCTTAGGTTGTCTCATTGAGGTTCATTATGCGTCTCTGAAGTTCATTATATACCTCAGGGAGTAGAATCTATAATACATAAACACGTTTTGGTTTTTTATTGCTTATAGATAATTGGGTAGTGGGTATTAATGAACTAAGATAAAGCAATTTTAGGCGTTATAAATGCCGGCCGGGTTAACCTGGGGGTAGCGTGCATGTCGGCTGACCCAAAGATCGCGGTTTCGGGTTCCTCCTATGGAATGGGTGTTATGTCTCTATGATAAGATATTTCTAGGATTTGGAGAAGTTCTGAATGACTGACCATAGCCGACCACCCTGTAAACAAAAATACTACTACTACTTCCAGGCATTATAGTTTATACTCCGTCTTCATATTCCAAAAGTCATCAAAAAGATCTGCCTATTAAGCTTCAACGAGTAATTTAACGTGGTAGACTCATTATTCTAAACTTACAAATTACTTAGGATTGAAGATTTGCTTACAAAATTCAAAACACAATGTAGTTTTTTCTACGTAAAAGCTCTTTTAAATTTATGCATGAGGACTAACCTAATACAGTGGGTGGGTGGAATAATATATATTGCAGCTAGCTCACAACTCAGTAGCTCATTTATTGATCGTGACGATAATAACATAAAAAATTGTGGGTGCAAAGTCGAGGATAAAAACCGCAGAAATTTTTTTTTTAATAATCTGTCTCCAATTTAGGGATTCAAGACTCCCGGCACTCAGATATCAAAACTGTGTTCCTAAAATAGTATCAGGATAATCATTGCCCAAGGTGATTCTAATTATCACCGATTAATTGGAACTACTGAGTAGAACAATAGACAATAAATTTTGACTCGTGTTTAAATAATTTTATTATTATAATGCTACAAGCTCGTTAGAAAAGTTTGTCAAGTGACCAACACGAGGTTACAACATACTTGATCACTAGTCAAGTTTACTTGATATTCTTTTCACTGTTGCGCTATAAGTGATAACGGGCATTAAAGTAATTTAAGGATGTCTAAGAGCCCAATGCAGCATAAAAGAAAATATGAAGTAGAGGAAATCATTTTGAAAACGCTAGACGAAGCACCGCAGAGCCACGAGGACGAAGCTTTCATGTTCCTATTCAAAATTGCTCGCTATATATAGTCCAGCAGATGTATTCAGGATACCATTTTCTCAATTTCTGTATATAATGATTCATTAAAGATTATTCATATTGTCTTTATAATTGTTTCAGCTCCTCAGTTGCTTCTAAGTTTCCTAATTTTGTTAACTATATTGCAAGAATTATTGATCATAAATGAATAAGAATGAGACGTTTCCTCATAAGTCAACTTTCCGGCTGCTCTCAAGTAATTAATGCCATGTTTTGAAAGTTGAAACGTAATAAATTGTATAATTACATAGAATATTCAACTGAACGGAATACGCTTAGTAAACTTCACTTTTCCATCAAAACTGAAATTATATAATTTCCCAAATGCCTTGTTAGAAGGCCAAACATTAAAAATGCTTGTTGTTAAATATTTATTGTGAGAGTGAGTCACTTGATTGGACTCTCGCCGTCATATTTATATTATTCACATATCATATATTATTCATATGTAAATACGATCTTTGCATCCTTTCACCTCCCTTGATCTCGACTTCGCCTCATATTTTATAGCTTGGACTTCAGTCAAAGGGATCTCTCTCTCTCTCTAAACTGCTCAAAGGTTGACATATACTTGATTATGAAAGTGGGTCGTTGATGTCTATAATGCAGTTGTCAAACTCAGAATGTCACGGTTGCGAAGGAATAGAAAATATTTTTCTGTCAATAAAAATGGAAAAAAATTAAGAGATTTGTTCGATAAAGTTCTACCCAGTAAATAATAATCCTGTATCAAGAACAAAATATTTTATTTAAAAGTTAATAAAATCTAATTTGTCGTTTGGTTCTACGGACGTTTCGAACGAGCTGAATACGTTTTAACCCTTTTGGTATGTGACTTTTCCTGTAGTTCCAACTACCAGATAAATAAAATTATAGTAGAAGTATATACGAACGTTAGTTGATTAAGGAAGACTTCAAAACTACCTTTTCATATTCGTTATGTGCTCCTTTCGATTACGTTTATCTTGGCTTCCAAACTTCACTGCGGATACTTTCCCAATTATCCCTCATTTCTTGATGTGGGGCCGTTTATTCTTTCTTCTGACCGTGGACGTCATGGTAAAACCGTCACATCACCCTCGGCTACTCTTCAGTTTTTGATTTTGTCTAAAGGTGTTTCTGTCCAGTACGTCTTATTCCTCCATGTGGAGAACGTGGCTGGAGAAGGTCATTCTTCTTTTCCTCGTGGAATCCGTTATCTTTCCGACCTTGTTAAGCCCTTCGTCGCTGTTTCTCAGCTTCCGTACTCCTTCCGTTCTTTCCGAACTCCTTTTCCGTTCCAGTCCTAAGATCTTTTTCCCTATTATTTGTTCAAGTTTCTACTTATCTTGCTTCTCAGACTTGCTTCAGACGCTGACAGAACCTCTGGTCATTCAACCGTCTGGTAGTGTCGGATCACGGCTTCCCAGGACAATCCAGTCCTTTTCTGGTACCGTTTGGCCTGCTATGCTGACTATCTGTAGTTGATTGAAGAGGATTTGACTTTGTGGAACTGTTTCATATTGTCAAGAATCAAAACACTTTGTCCACTTAAAGGCTTATTACCAAGATTACCAGTTTCGCTATATCCGTAGCATCAAGTGACAAGGACTTGATAATGCTACGGGTGTAGCTAAAATAGTCGTGGTAATAAATATTTAAGTGGAAAGCTAAGTGTTTTAATTCTTAAACCTTTTCTGTTGTAATTCGCGCGTTTCTTCATGTAGGGTGATTTATTTTTGGCTAGTCTTTCAGTCGCGCCTCGTTTCTCAGATTTTCTCATGTCATTTCTCTTGTTACTTAAAATTTTCGGTTCTTTGACCATCATGTTAAGTTGTTCTTATCTTGATTGGAATAAATTTCATGTTGGTTATATATTTTGCGTTTTCAATTGAAACTTGATTTGAAACTTCAATTGAAGTTCTCACTTCCTCTGTTCTTAGACCTGTTGTTTTGCCACTTCAACTGAATGCGTGAAGATCACCAGATAATCTGCGAAGTTTAGGCAAAACACATCCTATCTGATTTTGGATCGTCTGAATCCCAGTCCGCCATTTACCTATCTTATAAAAAGACTTTTCTTCATGCTATGATGACATTTTATAAAATGCAGTTGAAGAGGATAGTTGATAGGCCACCTCCTTGTCTGACGCACGATTTGATGTGGAAAGGTTCCGATATCTCTCGAAGAAGCCTACCTTTGTCTTGGTATCTGCCAGGATATCTGTGAATGTGATACTGGTTGTAATATATAACCAGAATTTTTCCAGGATCATCATCAAGGCTTGTCTTTCTGTTGAAGCATTGGTCTTCTGAAACCTAAGAAGGTTATCACTATTTCTTTTCTTCTTATATTGGGAAGCTTGGTTAATGCCTGAAGTTTAAAATGGTATACTCAGTCCCTATCTGAAACATATTTATAATTTTCCAAGTAGTTCATCGAGTTGTGATTTATCCTTGTTTATCTTGGCTTCGGGTAGAATCATGCACTTCACAGGCAAGAGCGAGATCTGTCTGTAATTGTTTTCGCCTCTATTGGAACCTTTCTTATGTACGGGTGCATGAGGACTTTTTTCAAATCGCCAGGCATATTTCCCGTTTGTCGTACCAGATGTTTCGTCAACGTCTGAATTGAGCCCTCATAGGCATCCATTTAGATCTCCAAAATCGAATCCCCACGTGGGAATTCATTGTTCTTTAACTCCGTGCTGAGTTCCCTCATTCCGTATTGGATAGTTGGTTTGGAATTTAGATTGCCAAAACAATTGGAGAGCAAAATGCAGTTCTCATGATTTTTGTGGGTGATGTCTCTCATTTAGTTTTAAAAATGGAAGTTTGGGGCATCGTATTTCCTGATATACTATATGAGTATTTGGTAATAATTTCTTCTTCTTAGCCTTCGTCGATGTCTTGAAGCTTTGCATGTTTTTATCTCTGGTGCTGTCTTTGGGCTTCTCTTTCTTGTAAGCCGACGTTGAGCTTCAGTCGTTCATCATCAGTTTAGCCATGCTTTATTTCTCTGCGTAATATGCTTCTCATATTCGTCTGTCCAACATCTGCGTCTGCGCGTAATGTACTTCGTGGAAGGTGACTTTGCTGTTTGTAAATTGTTGTTCCCAAGTTTGGGTTTCTGGTTTGGTGTAAAGGTATTCCAAGAAGCCCTGATTGATCTTTCTGTGTTTCAAACCTTTCCATTCTGGTATTTTTGTTTCGCATAATGTCCTGAGGACGAGTTTTAAGCTTAACTTTGGCAATGTAATGGTCAGTCGTGCTGCGTAGTACCTTTACTTTCGTAATCTCTTTCATAGCCTTGGATGAGATGACCACGTGATATATCTGGAACGCTCCTAGGTTCGGGGTTGGCCTACGTCCAGGGTTTAGCTTTCCTAGGCTTTCCGATGACTATGTACCTGAACTTTAGGTTGAATATTTCTCAATGTTTGATCAGTCGTTCCCCATTCTTGTTGGTCCTATTGTGGACCAGATAGAGTCCGACTGTATCACTGAACTCCTTCTCTCTGCCCATCTGAGAGTTAAAATCTCCCAAAGGAGATACCTCTATTCAGGATGGTGGTATGGTGGGAGGCTATCTGGTTATCTGACTACATTGGTCATCCAAAAGCCCATCTATCACTTCTATGTTACGCCTGTCTATGTTGTCTTTCAGTGCGTGTACCTCTTGTTGCAGCTACGTTAGGTTAGGGTCTACGTTGTCCGTTCTGAATTATTAGCAATAGTATAAGAATGAGTTTTGGAATTTCTGATCGGGTTTTGACAGTTCAAATCGATTAAAAATAGGTCCAAAAATAAACACATTTCTCGTTCAATTTGACGAACGATTACACTTTTATAATTTCGAATTTCCTTCAGTGTGGAAATCTATACAATTCTGATTCACCTATGTCAGAATGTCTTGCAATATTTCTTGCCCGAAAGCAAGAGCAGTGTGGAAGGTCGTTCGCATTAACTTTAACTATGAAATCTTATACTGGAGAGAAATATACTTTGTTTTTCCACATAATAACTTTCTTTCACAACCCGGGTTTCAACATGTTTAGTCATCATCGGGTCATCTGATGGTGACTAAATAAGTTGAAACCCGGGTTGTGAAATAAAGTTATTATGCGGAAAAACAAAGTATATTTCTATCCAGTATGAACCGTTTCCACAAACTGACGTCAGAATCGATCCAGTTTAGGCAGTCTCATATTATTCGGGAACACGATCCGTACATCGATACCGTCTCAGTCAAATTTTTAGGTAATAAAAAACTTACTTTTTTTTACTATATGTTAAAGTATTATTATGATATGTAGAATTCAAAAATTAATTATTTTGTTAAATAAAATATCTTTTATCGTTTTTGCGAATGAAAAATGTTAAATTTTCGAAGTTGCGGAAGTCGTAGTTTTACATTAAAATTCTATTCCCTCTGGTCGGGTTAAACTGAAATTCAAGCTTTGGTACAATGCTCATTCTAATATGTGATGTTTTTCAAAGAGAAATTTGTTCTTATCTGTGTAAAATATTAAAACATAAATACTCACATGGTCGTTGGTTTCTGTGTCATGTAAATTACAACTTAGTAATCCGATCAAAATAAATTGTCCAGATTTATTTCTAAATATATACTCCGTAGTTGTGTTGGTGGCGATTGTTGTATAAATTTTGATGAATAATAATGCTTGAAACTTACCCCATTGTTGCTTTGTCCCTTTTAACCGCAACTTTAATCAGTCCTTGGAATAAGCCTCAGAGGAAGAGAAACAAATTATAGTAATCAGGGTGAATACCTTCTAGGAAGGATATTGGCTAAAGATAGTATTTCACAAATACGTCAACTACTTTCTGTTGTCTTTACTCATGATTCACACCTTCTAATTCTCCATGACTGAATGAGAAATGGTGAAAAATATGAATCATAGGGATTTTAGGAAGTACTATCGTTGTTCAGTTTTAGTAACCCATTGTTTTGGAACAACTCTGATTATGTTTCCCCTAAATTTCCCAGTCTTTCTTGTCATCCCAATGTGTTTTCGATTGTTTGAGCTGTACTTCGTAGTTTTCTTTTAATAATTCCCTCCAATTGTTATTCGAAAGAATTTGACCTTGGCCGTCTGCCATTTTGTCACCCCGTTTCTACGTCCTTTATTGTGATCATTGAGCCATTACGCCCAATGCTTTTCATTAGAAATGTCATCCAACTAATTCTCATCGTATTCTTCCGTTACACCGCTCCATCAGTCATTTAATTAGACACTCATGGCTTTCGTTCAACAAGCCATATTTTATTCATATTGAACGTTTCCTATCGCAATGGCATACCCCTTCATGCGACTCCATAAAAACTTATTGCACACAAATGTACCCTTTTATTGGACTATTTTCACTTCCTTAGGTCCCATCTGCTTACTGCAAATCGAGGAATTCTTATTAGTTCCTGACGTCCGTTAAGTTCCGCGAACGCAAGTTTCTGCGTCACGGATTTGCTCTCGGAAGGCGTACTAATGGCCGTTTCATACGCTCCAACATGGTCCTTGACCGTGATTATTTTAATTTTTTTATCGCCCGTCCTTGGCAAGTCCGCCGACCGATCCAGCGGGCGTAACTGCCTTCATTAGCGCTTGTGAATAATCTTAGGGGGAGGAATTAACACGATCGAGGCAGTAGCGATTCGCTTGATGGACCGAAAAAAAGGAAGTGGAATACTGGTTTTTCGTCGTGTACCTACCATCAAATAATTAATGTCCCCTAAAAAAAAACACGCTGATGAAAATTGAGAGAATTCTGAAACTTATTTACAGGTTATTTAAAATTTCAAAATTTAATGATTTTTGCACGCCCCTTAGAGTCAAATGTTAATTTAACTCCCTCGCGTCTTGTTAGTAGTTCTGGGCCTTGGTCCGAGGGCAATATGCGATCAGTTACGACACTAGTGAAAACACAAAACATAGGTTCCTTAGGTGGAGTTAGGCAATGACGGAAGTGAACTGCTTATTTTGGGGTGGTTACGATCGGAATGGATCTTGTGAATTGTATGTAGTGAAAGAATCTAGAATAAATTTAAGGAGTTTTTTTCCTTTGGAGAATTACACTTACGATTGTCCTGCACTTAGTGAATGAAAGGAATAATGCATTTCAAACAGGGTAAGCATCTGATAAGCATTTTTTGACAAGTCAATCAGCAGTTTGAGGACAATCTTTTTGAGGAGTCTAGGAAAATTATGCCTTGAGAGTATGAGCTTGTATAAAGGCTGTCATACTGAACATATTCGTTTACTTAGATGTACCATTGAAAAAGTAAATTCTCGCCATGAAAGTGGGAAGTGAGATATTTTTCAGATACTTAGAATTGAGTGATGCATGCCACATGGTGGCGATCGTGCGTTACGAGAACAATAAGTGGAAGAGAGATTCCGTAAGGTCAGCAAATGAAATTGCATTTGGACATTCCATCAGTACTACTTGACCTAAATATGGAAACTCTAGATTGTCTGCCTTGCCTGTTTTTTTGCATCGTCTCGGGACACTCGATTAAATCCCATGCTTCGTGGACAGCCTTCTTATTTCCTTCAACGTCATCGTCGTATTTTATGCTCAACTGCAGGTCCTTGGCGTCGATGAAATTATAGTCCAGTGCCCTCCTCCTGAGTTCTGTCCCTCCCTAACCCTATCTTCCCTCAATCTAGTCCGATGGCTTTACTCTTTTTTTCCTTTTTAAGAGTCCAAAAAAACAGCCCTGCGAATCCCTCCTTGTTATAGCTGCATGCAATGGCTAGATTAAATAAATACCTTAAAATATTAAAGGAGCAACCTCTTTTCATTGGCCAAGGGATCAAAGGGTCCTAATTTATTGCCCAGCTGTGTAAAGGAGAGCAAGAAGGGGATTTTCTAATTAATCTTTAATCGCTAGAAGTGGTATATTCCATGAACGCAGTAATGCCCAAAACTGCTGTAAATTCCACGTCAAGTGGGTAGCACGATTTAAGTTTTGTGTCTATAATTATCCGATATATATTCTTTAGTCTAAAGACGAATTACTTTGCTTTTCTACTGTTAATGAAATGAACCACTTCCGCGAAATGGAGACTGAAGGCATTCAATTTTATACTCTATATTTTTTAAAAAACTTGTTTTCAGTGAATTCAGTTAAGCATATTCGTCATAATACTGAATAATTTTTTCAATTGTGTATTTTAATTTTAACAAATAAAAATATATCAACACGCCCGGTTTCGACGGATTACTCTCCCGGATGATGACGGTAATCCGTCGAAATCCGTTGATATATTTTTTAATGTGGGAATAAAACCAAGAAAAACCTAAATACATGATTTTTGTCATTATGGGATTTCACCAAGTGACGGCCTTCTCAGTAAATTTTAAATCGTATGGATATTTATTTCCAACAGGAGTCTTAGGCATTACTTGAGGATCGAGAAACGGCTTAAAAATTTGTTAATTTCAACAAGGTTACATTTAAATTCCTTCAGGGGAAATTATTTTTAATATTTTTATTATAATACTTGTAAAGTAAATTAATTTAACTACAGTAAATTGAAATAGCTTCATTTAAACATTCAAATACATTAAAAATGTGACTTCCGGTTTTATTAGTATTGATACGAAAAGTTTAATAATTATACTAAAACCGCACGTTACAGACAATTTCTTAAACTTTCTCGTTTTCTCATTTTTAATATGTTAACCCTCAACCCTGAGGTCGATCTGGTGATGACACTGGTGAGGTAGGTCTGGCGTAGTACTAGGTCTAACAGAATGTTGTTACACACGAGGGTTAGGGAATCATGTTCTTTCCCCTGTGGCACCTGTGGTTTCCCAGGATGATCAGGTACCCAGAACATCACCCAGCTTGGGTTTAGCTGGAGAAGTTCAGAATCTTATCCGGGAATTGAACCCAGGTCTCCATTTAATATTCCAGCGCACTGACCACTGGGCTGCCGCTAAGGACGAGAAAGTAATAAAATTAATTCTTTTTAATCTCATTGTCGAATAAAATGTCTGTTCTTAACTCTTATAGGAAAAGTTTCACTCATCTGTGTCACTTCGAATTGAATATCAAGGGAATCGTCCAAGTTACAATAGAATAACCAAAGGAAATCTTAAATTGGCACGGAAAAGAGACTGTTTTCGCAATAAATTTTAGCCCTGATGATTTTATTGTGCGTTTAAAACGATGAACGCATTTCAAAAAATTTTGTCTACGCAATGGAAACAATGTGCGAATTCCACCTACGCATTAAATCTTGTATTGACGCATCAAAATAAATGAACGACCTTTCCGAAAATGCGCAACAATTCTTGGGACTGCGTCAATTTCTTTAAGAGACTTTCCATTGTCATGTGCTAACAAAGAATTCTACACGCCCTATTGGCATGTGATGGTTTAAATAATATATAATAAAATACCTTGTATCAATCACCTGATAAACTAATTTTTTCCCATGACTTCTTATTTACAACCATGAAAAAGTATTTACTTCCATTAATGCTGTAAGTATTTTTATCACATCCCCGTAAATGACAGTTATTAGATTCTGTTTTAAGAAAGAAAAAAGTATAGTAAATGTTATAGATTAATCTATTACATTATTCCCTTTGCTATAATTTAATTGTATTCCCTTGTTTTTTGGCTAAATAATTGCTTCCCTTTTGAACTTGGAGTATCAAAATTAACTGGAAGTCCTCTCCAGGTATTTAAAGATTAAAATTTAGAAAGTGTTTCGCTATTTATTTAGAAACTTTAAATCCTACTATGGGAAATATATGTACCTTTACACGGTCTTAAAAGCATAAAATTTACTGTAGGACAAAATAGATTATGTAGGAACTTAAATAGATGATATAAAATTTTACCTAATTTGGCCTAATTGACTTAATTTGTGAAAATTATGAGTTAATAATAAACGTGTTCGAACTTTACGTCATTTTTAGATCACATATATATGCAAAAGTGCTACCGTTGCGGTTTCAATGTAGTACAAAAGTCGAAAGGGAATTCTTCAGCAAGACATTAAAATGGATGCGGTGTCTACTACGTTTTGAATAAATGTGCGAGAGATAAAATTTTCCATCGTTTTAGCACTTTGGTTGCGAGAATCTGCTGGCACCACTTACAAGGCTCTTTATCTTCTCGACCACCTGCACAGTGGCAACATGTTCTCGCACATTTTTTTTGTATTGGGCGAAATATTTTTTGAAATGGATGTTGGACGAATATGTTTTCTCGTGGTATTTTGCGTGACTTCGGAGGGATTGAATGAATACATACATGCCTTGTTCACCAGAAGTGAAGAGGGAAAAATTCTCAACAAGATCTCAATTTGAATTTGTAACTGTCGTGTTATATCTAGCCAACGAATGTTTTTGACCGAAAGTATTTGAAATTTCTCTTCATTGGATTCCTTTACCATTCGTCTGTTAGTTGAATAATTATTATTTTAATCAAAAAATTTGAATATATATATATATGCTAGTATTTTATTATTATAAAAATTATCCAAATTTTTTACATATCAAGGAAGGTTTTGAGATGAGGTATTTTTTGATGCGTCCTAGAGTTAGATTTTGATGACCTCACGTTCAATCAGTTTTACCTTAGCCTTTTCTGGTTGCATACGAAACATTTGAGAGAAACCGGCGGCGGTAGAAGCAAAGAAGACGACCACCGTACCCTGAACGTTCACAAGGTATAAAAGCTATTTTCAAAGGCCATGGTAGCAACAGGGTTTAGGGTTGGACTCCATCAATCACTTAAAATAGTCCCACTCTGCCCTGTGTCAGTAATTCCCAAGCACTCTATTTACATTTACCTTAAAGTGAACAATAATTAGATTACAGAAGCACACACACACATTCAACCACAGGGTGATCAACCTTTCTCAGTATAACTTCCAACCTGAAGAAATGAAGATGCTGGAAAAAGGACCCAAATATCCCGCTCTCTATCAATGAGTTGAAGAACCTTGCAGTGAACTGCGATTTGGCCCTTCGGAATGACATCTCCGGGACTAATCAGTGCATTCTCACCAAAATATTAACAAAAGTCACTTATCCACGATCGGAGGACTGCAGACGTGAGTACCAAATAATGTCGTCCCTAAAAACGTCCCTCTCCAAGTAGGGTTTTGGACAGAATGATAGGGGGTAAGAAGTATGCAGATTTGAAGAAGGATTATAGTTAGATGTTACGCGGTCAACCTAAGTTAATGCCCATCAAAAACAAGTAGATTATCCTTCATCATTATTATGTATGTATATATATATATATATATTATGGTAACGGTGGCGGTGGCCTTCGAAATATCCACAGTAGGTCCAATCCTTTTTTTTCTGTTCCTGTTTCGTTTTCTGTGTATTTTGTATCAGCATGATAATGCGTACTTCCCTGAAAATTATATATATATATATATTATAGGCAGAAGTCGATTAAAACCGAGCAGTGCAACTACGGACAGCACGTGCCCAAGTTTCTTACGTCAGTTTTTAGTATACTTAAAGAAGAATCAGGCGAGATATAGTGGAATAACTATATATTCATTTTGAAAAGATAAGGCAGATTTCCACAGAATGAAATATTTATTTGACTCAGAGTTTCGGCGCACAG
>WURS02366385.1:0-17496 GCA_011762765.2 Rhinocypha anisoptera
CTGCCAGATAAGGAAGAAAATCTAATAATAACAGAATGGCTTTATTGAGGTGAAATTGAGACTAAATAGTCTTCCACTTACCCCCTTTAACAAGGGCATTCGCCTGGATGGAAATGTGATTGCTGAAATATGAACTGAAGATTAAACAATGATAAAACTAAAGTAAAGGTCTGAAGCAGGAGTAAAGTAACATCTGCTGAATAAAATACTAGAAAAGGATACAATTAGCCAGATAGAAAAAATATACGACCAAGGAAAGAAGATCATCTTTGATGAAAACGGGAGGAAGGTAATCAGTAGAATTGCTCAGATGAAGATGTTACTTTAGCCAAAGAAACGACTACTTAAAAAGGCAGGAATGGAGGATAAAATAATCAGATGCAAGTTTCACATGCGCACACACGGGGGGGTCCTTCACACATTGCTTAAATCCTAAATCTAACATAACATTATGCAAGTGGTGGTTCCAGTTTATCCCAGCTTGTTTCAGTCCATAAATACTCTTTCTGAGTAACCAAACACATGAGCCTTTATCTCCAGAGGCAAACCCTGGGGCTTGCTCTACATAGATAGGGGTTTCTAGCACACTGTTGAGATAGACCCCAACTACAACCAAATGGACTATTTCCCAATTATTTTCGATTGCCACTGCGATAAGGGCCTTATGGTTTTCCTTTGAACAACAGGGTTAAAGGTTACAGAATAGTCTAAACTTTGCCTTAAAGGGTTTAGCCAAAAATTTGCCTAAACCCTTGTGCCACAAGCCTGGCCTTGAATCTAACAATTTTTCCCTCCATTTTCTTTAAAGAGAACACCCATTTACTTCCAAGGACATTACAACCTTTAGGCCTTTGAACTTTTTCCCAAGTACCTTGACCTTCCATTATTTTTAGATCCTCCAACATAGCAGCCTTGCACTCTCCAGCTTGGGGTCCACTTAGTGCCTCCTCTGTATCTCTTTTGGCACCATAACATCAACCACCTCTCTTACCTCATAGTATTCCAAGTTACAGCATGGGAGATTTCACACTTTCCTGGGCAACTTTTCCCTCTCAGACCTCCTTGGTAGGGCTGTTTCCTCCCTTTGCATTTGCCACTCAGGCACTGGAGCCTGTCCTGCCTCGGATGCCTCTCCTGCTTCGGGTGCCTCTCCTAAGGGAAAGCTCACCTCAGCCTGCTGTTGTGACTGATGTGGTGGTAAACCTAAGGACTTATAAGAAAAAACATGCTCCCAGAACTTCACGTCCCTACTGTTATGCACTATCCCACCTTTAATATCCCAAAGGCCCTTGATGCCCTCATCATAGCCGAGCAGCACATACTCCCGTGCCCTTGGCCCGAGTTTCCCTTCCCGGTAGGTTTTTGGGATCCATGACCATGCTTGACACCCAAAGATCCTGATGTGTTCCACGTCACTCTTTTGAAGTGCTCTTCCCTTCCACTTTTCCAATGGTGTGCAGAAGTTCAAAGGACTTGAAGGGCACCTATTTTGCACATAACAGGCAGTTTGAAGGGGCTCAGCCCAAAATGATGGAGGCACCCCTGCCTCAATAATCATGCACCTCATGATGTTGCACAGAGTGAGGTTTAACCGCTCAGCCAATCCATTTTGTTGTGGTGTATAAACTATGGACTTCCTGTGCAAGATACCATTCTCTTCTAGGTATTTGTGGAAGCTGTTTCCCACGTACTCTCCCCCTTGGTCCATCTGCAACTCCTTTATTCTCCTCCCATGTATGACTTCAGACCTTTCTTTGTATATCTTGAACTCTGTGAGGGTGTCTCTCTTCCTCTCCAAGGCCACGGCTGCAACGTACATTGATGCTTCGTCGACAAAGGTGATGATGAAGCACTTGCCTCCCATTGAATCAGGAGATATGGGACCCATGATGTCAGAGTGGATTCGTTCAAGCACTTCCACTGCCTTTTCTCCCTCACCCTCTGGGAACCTATCCCGTCTCATCTTCCCCTGAATGCATGGCAAACACTCTTCCTCAGTCTCTCTATTCCTCTTGTCGGAATCAGTGAGTGGCTTAGTTAAGGCCTTCTTGTTGAGGTGCCCGATTCTACTGCACCATGTTGAGAAGGACACCTTTGATGCTTTCTTCTTCTGGTCGTCGTGCTCAGACCTAATATCACCAATTGTCATCCAGTTCGGCATTGTAATGTAGTACATTCTGTAGACTCTGTGGGCATGGAACAGTAACTTATCGCCCATCAGTATCCTTGACTTCCCCTCGTGAGCTTCTATTTTTATGCCTTTCTCCTCTATCTGGCCCTGGGAAATCAAATTATCATGCAAATATGGTACGTATAGGACCTCCTTAAACTTGATGTCTTTCCCTCCGCACTCTTCAGACATCTGGAGGGTGACTTTGACTTTCCCTCTAATTCTTAAAGGGGCTCCATCCCCTAACTCCACCTCGCCTGTTTACTTACACTGTACTGTTTAATTAATAGCAATACACTGTTTAATTATAGCTGTGTGGAATGCACAAGAACTCGAAGTGTCTATGCTACTGAATTGTTAGAACATACAAAATAAATAACAGTCACTACTAAAACTAGATGAAACTCATATGTCCTTTGTTTTATTTCTCCTGGCAAAACTTGTGGTATTAAGTTCTCTAGCTAATGATATTTCAAGAAATAAATGGTATACAATTTGGTTGTTACAATAAGTAATGCCAAAATATTGAAAAATGAGTAGGTATTTTTTTCAATGTAAGATATCACTTTGTGACATTTCATCCCCCGCAGCAATGCATTATTGTTTATATTGCATCTTAATAAAGATTTTTAATTATTAAATTTCATAAAATATTCTTTTTAATTGTGAAATTTTTCTTGCTGTGCCTAGTTGACTTTCTTTTGCTGCTTTTTTTTTAACAGAAAGATGAAATTGACCATAGCAAGAGCTATCATTGGAATCAAGACAACTGGCATAAACATTCTGAATAATATCCTTATGCTATGAGTGATGGCATACTACCAAGTAGAAATCATTTCTCTACATCCAGGCAATCTGATGTAAGTGTTATCATTAGTACTACAATGTTATCTTCAGGTGTTTTGTATGTATTGAGAGTCATACTCTTTTATATTTATCTAAAGGGTTTTCAGGGTTACTTCAGATTATCAGGGTTATGCTGTTAAAAACAAAGTTTCAAAAGCTCTGTAGTCATCTCCCTGTTTAATTTTTTATTCTGAAACTGTTTTCATTAATATAGGGTACATTTCAACTTTAATATATCATTTTTTATTACATAGCTCCTACAAATCTGATCCATATAAAACTTTCCTTATAATTTTCATTTTTTGGGTCTTAAATGGACCTACAAAGTATCATGCCAATATGATGCACTCAAACACACCAGTGCCATGTTGTTGTGTTGGTGATGGCATAGGTCATACCATAGCCAAGGAGCCAGTAGGGATACAGGAGTGAATAAATATAGACATAGAATTTAAGGTTCCAATCTAGATAAAATTTATAAATATAATTTTAATACCAAGTCAAAGTAGAGTTGGATTAAAATCAAATTCTACAGATCAAATGCTATTTTAATATCTACCTGGTTCACAAAACGTGACAGTATTCTAGGTACATATCTATAAACTGCGAAAGTCCATCATTTCTCTTCTGTGGGGTAATCTGAGTCAGATTTGTTAAGGGTAGAAAGCTGATATTTTTTCCATGAAGAAAGACATGTCTTTAGAACAAAGGAAGACTAAAAAGGAAATAATCCTTTCCCATAAGTTTACGAATTAAATGCCATTTTTAGAGTAAGACTTGCCTTCTGAACATATTAAAATAAGTAAATGTGAACCGATTTCCTTCGCTTATGATTCATACTATGGCTACAGTGCTCACCTATCTTATTCTTACACTTTTCACATTATTTTGTCAATGTTTTAGGTTATTCGGTTGAGAATTTGAAAACCCATATTGAAATAAAGAAATGAACACAACCAATGAGCATTGAGGAAGGGATACAAGACGTCTAAATAAGAAATCACGTCAATAAGAACATAACAGTTCAGAGTACAGATTCGACAAAGATATTTTTTCTTTCATTTGAATTAATTTCGAGTTTACACTTTTATTCAAACTAACTTAAATAGCTCAATATTTATAATATATTACTTGTATGTAGAAGTATGAGTAAATTTCAGAAAAGATTGATATCGTAGTCCAGTTTTTGCATCAGACAATTTAGTAAGACTGTTTTTGCAGCAGACAATTTAGTAAGTCGTTTGTCTAAGAACAGCGGCCAGCGAGAATAAACAAATACAGATAGAGTAAAATAATTTTCATTCAAAAGCTATTACTCCTGATGTGTTCTACACGCAGTCTTAATTTTGTATTACATTTTTGCGGTATACTGCTCTACGCATATTTTGTGGTGTGCAAATATTGAGCTATTTAAGATAGTTCGAATAAAAGGTCTCCAGTCTATCTTCTACTCATTTTGTGCATCGCCGAAAGGCTGCTTCATTGTTTTCACCTATATATATATATATATGAATAACGTTATCAGTTCACACGCGTGATAGGAAGTTTGTCACACACAAAAAAACATAGGCACAGAAATATAAATACTCACAAGTTTTTTAAATTTTCGGTGGCTGCTGAAATTTTAATATATATTTTAATATAATATATAAATGTGTAGAAGATAGACAGGAGACGGACAGGAACACACAGAAAGAACGACACAGTTATAACTTACGTCAACGCAATATTTCCAGCATTTCCGCTCATCTTCAAGCTTGAAGGTCGACTCATTTTAATATACATAATATATATATTAAAAAATTGAGTGCTGAAATCATGAAACATTCAAGTTTAAACACTGTCTTTAATGACAATAATGAATAATAATATATATGTATATCTTTATATATACATGTGAGTTTGTATATATTGTTGAATTGTTATCCAATTCTGAGTTATGTTTTAAGTTCCAAGTCTCTAGCTCATGGGGACGTTACGAATCGTCGGTGATTCAGCCGTTAATATTTTGATTTTCTGCTTCAAACATAAGTGACGCACGTGGTAGTTTCTTGGCCCGTTGTAGTATAATTATTGCATCTGTCTATGTGTACGCATTCTGTGACGCATGAATGCTAAAAATAATTAGGGGAAAATTAGAAGAAAAAGAATAAAAAGGAGCGTAATAATTAAAAGGTTAGTTCTAATTTGTTTGCATTGTTAAACTTTAAATAAAATTAATTTCTGCCTATTTTCTTGGAGCACAATGTTAATGAGCCACCGACTGGTGCGGATACGCGTTTGGTTTTGATATCCCTGAGGCGATGCTTCCCGGAAGTCGTATGATTGGGCAAGTATAACTCCTATTTTATACCTTTTCGGAAGTGTTAAGTAGTTAAATTTCTTAATGCTGTACTCAACATTTCTTTGGAGATAGGACGCATGGTGCAAACGTACTCCTTCGTCACGGCACTCGCCAATCATCCGGTGGAAATGTGATCAAAAAACAGTCATGTCTGCCGAGCCACTCGAGACATAATCTGTTGGTGAGTTCACAAAGATTTTATTCATTTTTGTCTGCAAAGGAAATTTTTATGCGTTGCAAGGCAGCTGTAGAAAGACCAGTATATAAAATCTAGAAATGTTTGAAACAACATAATTGAAACATCATTTCAGACAACGGATGCCTTCCTCTTACCGTTTCGTGGCATTGGATTCTCAGTAAAACTGGGAATAGAAACGAACACCGGTAGAAATCGTAATGACTCCTTGGCATTTTATTGATGACGTTTAAAACAAATATATTCGTGGGACAAATGGTTCTTTCGGGGTTCGATTTAAAATCGTGAATCCGTCGTTTGTGGTTTGTTGATGATTAAGAGACCTTGACGTTGGGAGCACGATTTGTGATGCGCATCGACTACCCAATCGATTTCATCACTTGAGTAATTTGTTACCTCTCGATGCAATTCACCGACCATTGAGGCCTCTCGTGAGGACTGCCTCGTGAGGCATCGTAGTGACATAGAGCATCCGGGGAAGATGCCTCTCTTGTTAAAAAGGGGAAAAAAAAGATTTCTCTGACCAAAAGATTTTTCGTCTCTGAAGCGAAACCAAGGAAATTATTGCCGAAGGTGCCAATCACACGGAAGTGTGTCGAAAGTCTTCGAGTGTGAAATTGTCGCTAATTACGTGTCCGTTGAGTGGTACGCTCAAAGACACGAAGGCCAAAATCTATTTTCTCATAATCAAACATTCACGATGCAACTCCAACTCCAAGGCAAATAGCATCATGACTTCAACAAATTGAGTCATTCGTGGTCAAGAGAGTTTTGACCGGATACAAGAATAATGTTTGTCATTCTACGATGGCCAACAGAGTAACTACGATTAGAAAAATGGTCGACTGAAGAATAGATAGTCATATGGTCTCGTAATCCATTATTTATTGACAGAATAAATTTCTCTTACTTATTTTTTCATTTCCTTCGATGATTAGATTTTCCAAGTTGTCCATGAGTGTTTCCGTAGTAAAAAACTAAAAGCACAAAGTTTGTTCTCCCAAGTCCACTGTCATCGAACAATCATTATTTTTCTAAAGGATTTTGGGTTATCCTGCATCCTTCACACGACTTTCTTACTGATTTTCTTTTCTATTATTGACCATATTTTATTCTTAGAAAAAAACAGTATGTGTCGGTTTTCGTGAGTCGAATAGAAAATCTCTTTGATTTGTCCGCATGCGAACACTTTTCTTGGTGCTGCCGCTTAGCTGACGATTCTGCTACATAATTAGAGAAATCCACCTTAATCTTTAAAAGCGTATATTCTGTTTTAACTACAAAACTTTTCTGGTTCATGTTTATGTCTTTCAAATTGGGATTTAACGTAATCGACTTATCTATAGATGTACTACTCGTAATATATTATTTATCCCTCGACCCGTACTCTTCTTTTTATATTTTCTTTCAGTTCGTTACTTTTCATTGCGAAGCCAGTATTTTATATTGAGGGCATAACTGCTATGCAATTAATTATCACAGTTACTTTGTATAATGACGCGTTTCGCTACTTGTAGCATATCCATGTGCTACAGAGTAGCGGAGCGCGTCGTGCCACGTTAAAAGTGTGGAAAATATAAAATAATTCCCATTATGGATATCGACATGTCCTACTAAGTCACGCCTGATGTGATTATGTTTTTTACAGCTATATTTTTGCCAGTGCCAGTCTCCTGTCGTGGTAGCATATTTGAATGTCCTTCAGGCTATACTACTGAATTTTAATCCAACGTTGTTTTTTTAGGAATCGCCAAGTCGGTGAGGGTAAGAGTCCTTTTCGAATTCTTTTTCCTGGGTTCGCGAACAGGAATAGCATCCTTGGTGTTTAGGTATTCTCCACTCACTCCCTTTTTATACCCAATTCTTCGCTAGATTGTTTATGTCCCAATGTTCCTTGCAATTTTCGCTATGCCAATTAACCGAAAGTTTTCACATATTTCAACCTCTTCTTTCTGGAACCTAAATTCGTTCATTTATAAACAAAGATATATAATATAATAAATTAATCGCAGAATATTCTGGAATATACCCAAAGAAGGGAAAAAATACTCGAGGGAATTTGAATCGTAAAATTTCATCAAAAATATTCGTAAATTTTATTTCCTGTGTGATATTGTACTAGGAAAGGAGAAAGCCAAGTTTTATTGGTTAATACCTAAAGATGCCTGAGCTATCGAATTAGTGACAGCTATCTTAGTACGATTACTTTGTGTATTGTCCATGGATAAAAAGAATCCTTAAATATGAGAAAAAGGAATAACGTACTACGTATTTTTCCACTGAGATTTTTAATCTGGTACGACTAGTTTCAACGCTACGGCGTCATCTTCAGGTAGTTATGCCTGAAAATATAGAATAAATCCTTAAATATGTTAGTTAGGGAATCTATATTATTTGTAAATGTGAAATACCGCCATATGGCGGTTGGGCTATGAGTAATTGACTGATATTCACTATCGAATTCAGTCGTTCCAAGTTTTTTCAATAAACTTTATCTAGCTGAAAGATTTGGTGTTTTCCAGGCGTATTATGTGGGTGAAGTCTTCACAAGTCCGCCACCAGATAAGATAATTTAGAGCCCAAGTTTCGGTGGCCAACTCTACCTTTGTCCTCAGGGCCCGAAGAAGATGGCAGAGCTGGTCACCGAAGTTGATTTTTCCATTCTAACGAATCCCAAATGAATTCCGACAGCATCGTTGAAAAGCTCTTAGCCTTGTAGTAATTTTAATGAATCGAGCTGCCCTTCCCTGAATATCTCGATTTCATGAATGGGGACCTTTTCAGATGGATTACTTTATTTATTTTTTATTTATATTAAAAACCACCAAAACAGCACAAAGGCCTCTTACACTGTCTGTATAAATACAATACATAAAACAGGAAAAAAAATTATTTAACAGAAATAGTACATAAAGAAATATTTAAAAATGACAAGGAGGATTAAGTAAAATAATGGGAGTATTCTGTGGGGGTGAGCTCTAATCAGGCGGTTGTGTTTAATTAAGGGTTGGAAAACTGTTCGCGACAAGGATAGATCCAAGGAGGAAAACTGAGTGGCAAGGGAATTGTATTTTGTAGGGATCCGGTGGAAAAAAGATCGTTGATGGAAAGACGGAATTTAGGGGTTTGAGGAAGACTACGGTTATGGGCGGGACGTGAAGGAGCGAGGAAGGATGGAAAATAATGGAAGTAAGATATCGGTTCGGAGAGAGCCGTTGAGGATTTTATAGAGAAATTTCATGTCTAGGACTGTTCGCCGGTGGGAGAGGTGAGAAATTCCGAGTGAGGAGAGAGCGAATTCCCTGGATGAATTTTTGAGGGAAGGGATACGATGACGTGCTACGGCGGCAAAGAAGTTAACATCCCTGTTTATTAATGCTAGGTTTGTGGGGCAGGCGGTCGACCAGATAGGGGATCAGTATTCTACAATGTGGAGGACACATCCGAAAGACACAGTTCTGAGGGCAGTAGGGTCTCTTACGTAGGTGTCTCTATAAAGAAGGCCGACTACGGACATCGCCTTCGCAACCATCCTCTTTATGTGCTCCTGTTATAACATGTTAACTTAGAGCCAAAGGTGACTCCTAAGTCACTTATACCACACTACGGCACCCCACGAGGGAGATTCATAGCATATCTTTTTGCCTTTGAATCAGTCATGCCAACAATTAGTCTGCGATGAAACCTAATTTTTATTTGCCCACCCACAAATTTTTCGTGGGGGCCCGAAGACAGCCTAGTAATGGGATAGCAGGATCAATCACTTTTATTTCTTTACCACTGAGTCGATATACTTCGTCACAACATGATTCTCTTCTTTTAATGTGATGAAAGATCATGTAGCTTCCATTATAATCAACCCCTAACTATCATTCGTGGTGCCGTTTCCGCGCGTTATCTAATCATTGGATTACAAGGTTTTGCCTCCTTTACAAGATATCGATATCTCTGTAGATGGCGTTATCGTCATAAAATATCCATACCTGTCTTTGATTAAGTTAAACGAATCTATTATATTGCTTAAATGTTTCTCGTATTATGCCCTCGTATTATGCATTTTTTATTATTATCTAGTACGTTGTCACATGTGCTTTTTCTCTTTTTACTTCGTTTACAGGTGTCATTGCACATTTATGACACCTTTGCTATGCCTTAGTAGGTGTCAATAGGTTTTTTCCACGCTTCTCTTCCCGTGTGGGTTTTTTCCTGTCTTAGCTTTCTTCTGTCAAGTGTGTCAGTCACACAACATATTATAATCATTTAATGTGACTAGATTTCCATTAAAATGTTTCAAGTGAATTACGTATTTCAAATATCCTAAAAATTCTTTCCTTTGACTAATGAAAAACTACAGTAATTTACTTCCCTATAATGTAAACATTTTGTAACCTTCTTTTTCAAGTTCTTTGTACTTAATAGGCAATCGTCCAAAAAATAGAAGAGACTCCCATTTATCTGAATGTCAATGTAAATAATTTACATACAATTAAAAAATACATTATGTCGTTTCTGAATGGTTTATATCTATGAGAGAGGCATTCTACCCCTTTCGACATGAAAAGAGAAGACTAACTCTCATTGGAAGTGAACTTTTATACTGCAGTAAAACTCAAATTAACTTCTTATATCCCGGAAATTTCAATTATTCCTACTGTTGATGGCCTTGGGTTCGACATAAGCATTTCGAAAGTCTTGCACTCAACCATTCAAACGGAACTAGCCTCTTTTCTAAACTAGCTTCTCATTTTCACAGGCTTTTGGCGGACGCTAAAGCAAAAGGAAAGCATAATAAGGTGGTTATTTATATTAAACGTCTTGCTTTCCATTATCTATCACATTTATTCTTCATAAAACTAGACACGATAAGAGTAGTCAAATTGAAGGTAAACGAATGAACTCAACCCCCTCAAAAATACAGCTGACAAAGAAAGCAGATTCATGATGTTGTATTTTGAACGAATTAACAAAAACTTATTGAGTATGTATTCCCACCCAAGATATCTATGTGAGTTTTTTTAGTTTACCGACCAAAGCATTCTAATATTTAAACTCGGATATCAAAAAAGTATCTCCCCCAATGTGTAACACGTAGGGGATACGTGAACTCATTTGCAAAAATTCGTAAGCAAGTGATCTCTTTGAAAAATCACCATTCGCTAATCATAGCGTTAAAACCAATCGCCTAATAACAACTACAAAAATCTATGTTAAATCGTACCGCAATAGTACTGATAAGTTGTTAATTTTTATGTGTTGAATATTGCTTCCAAACTTCAGACTGAGGTGATGTGAAACAGATTCATCGTCGAAAAAGGAAAAATAAATGTAATTTTTTTTCGTCTTAAGATTTTCCCAGTTTAATCTGGGGTCGCTTTGTTTCGTGGTGTTGGCATAATCTTACGCCCACGTGCCCTTGCTGACACCAGTCAGTAAGTGAAATTAATTTGAGATATTCCAGGGCGGGATCCAAACCCGCGACCTTTGGGTTATGCGGTGAGCGCGCTACCCACTAGGGTAACCCTGCCGGCCCAATTAATAAGTAATATAATTCAAAACACGCACATTGATGTACGCAATCGGAATAATGGTACCTTAGCTGTCATTATCTAAACAGAATTTCCTAACTCATCTGTAAAATATAAACTAATAATATATTCCTCCTCCCGCAGTTATAAAGGATTTTAAGTGAGACCGATGTACTATTGGATGAGGAGAAAGAAAGAAGATGCGAATTTTCAATTTCATTATATTTTAATTTATTGCTCAAATTGTGGGCCATAATTCAGTTGTAAGAAATAGTTTCAGGGCTGTAAGGGATACAATTCTTTCTCTTTGAAATAGCAGATATGTGCACAACTCCGCAATTCCATGTTAAATTAGTTCTTGCATTATTTTGCTCTTTTATGGTTCTCTTCAGTTTATATCAATTTTAAATTAATTAATTGTAAACTGAGTTAGAACGTGATCGTACGATTAAGTTAAACTATTTTTCATAAATTTTTCGAAATGTGCAGGTGTTTTGGGATTTGATTTGGAATTAATTAGAAAAGGAAAGATAATTTACTTTCTTTGGGAAATATTTTCGGAAAGCGCGTGGACTATTTCTGTTTCGTAAACACGTTAATATTCAAGTTATGCCAGCAAATGATGGACGAACCGGAAGTTTTAACCACCCTGCTCCAGGGCCCCAACTGTATAGTTTCCTTATTTGTTTGTTGACAGGCTGTCATCGGGGTCAACCTTCCTCCTGGAGGTCGTGGAAAGTTCCTTGTTTTCACTGCATTTCTACTCATCTCCACAGTGGCTCTCATCGCGGTCGAGAAAGCAGCCGACCATGCGGGATACGGAAGTATTGTTACGGGAACACAAGCGCTATTTTTCGGTAAGGATTCACAAGTTTCACCTTGATTTTCACTTTTAAAATACGGGGCATCTTGAAAAAATATAAAATTATTGAATGTATAATTCGAAGGTACACACTGTCTCTCTTAAATCGACGCCAGTCACTTTCTTCCCAATTTCATCTCCTTGTATTGACCTGTAACATGAACCGTTGATTGCCTTTCGCAGAAGTTCGTGGCACAGAGGTACTCTGGAACTTGGGGAAGGAGATGTGGATTTGCAAAAGTGATATTTGGGGACTTTGGGCAAAAGTGATATTTGGGGGGGGGGGACAAAATCATTTTTCAGAAAGTTAAAAATGTTATTTTTATCTGTAGCACTGTAGCATGAGTGATAAGACTATTTAGTAGTTAAGTTGATGAATTATGGATATGAATGAGAATAATTTCGAAAGAAAGGAACTAGCAATATTTCTGTGAGATGAAGTATCATAATTATAAAAAGAGTTATAGTATAATGTCAGGAAGATTTCAAGAATGGAATGAGAAATATACATCATAGGTTATTAGGAAGCCGGTAAATCTAACTCTTTGCAAATATTTAGGCTATAGACGAATTGCGTATCAGATAGATCAACAGGGAAGCATACAATGGCGAAAAATTCGATTTAAAAATAAACATGGATTGAAAGTAGCTCTATTAAATTGGGAGGTATCCACAGGCAGAGGTATTCCTGGTACTAAGGGCATAGACTGGAGGGTAACTTATTTAGTAGTCAGACAGAACGAGTAAAGGTAAGGGAGGGAGAATCTGGATGGACAGTGTTATACCGAGGAGTAAGAGATGCGTCCTTTATCTCCCCTGATTTTCGGTGTGCATGTAGAGTTCTTAGTAAGAGAAGCATGGGAAGGACTGAGAGCAGAAGTCAAAGATGATTGGAGGTAAATGAATTCAGAAATATTTTCGGGTGACCAGGAGTTGGTCGGTTACAATTGGTTAAAGTGTTGTGATCTTTACTGAGTGCATTAAAAATAGAGTGTGATGGTTATGGAATGAAAATAAATCACAGTAAAGTGAAATAAATATGATTCTCGAGAAGCAGAAGGCCATAGCTAAACCTCAAGATAGGAGAGTATACATTTAGAGCATGCCGTTATGTGAGGAGTATTTTGGAGGAAACTGGGCATTTAGGGAACGAAGCGTTTACAAGGAGAGATATAATGAGAAATTCCTCAGGGAAAGGTGTAAATAAAGGCCAGTAAAATCTTTAATATGGAGTGTAGCAGTGTTATACGGAAACTTGGGTTTTGAGTGAAGATGATTGAGTGTAGATTGGAGTCCTTCGAGATGTGGATGTGGTTGATGATGGAAGAGTATAAATGGACGGAAGGGATGACACATGAAGAGTTTTGAACATTATAAGGAAGGAAAAGAGGTTTCTGGGAGAAATTCAAAGAAGACAGGAAAGATGGATTGGAGTAATATAAAGAGGAGATGGAATGTTGAAGAAAGTGTTAGAAGGCAGAAAGGAAGATTAGGCAGAGAGAAGAAATGGGCGGGCACTTTGGATTGGGTGCAGAGAGGTAGGAAGACTGAAAGGGGATTCGTATTACTTTTATAAAGACCTAATAATAAAAAACCTATCTACGAATAAAAAACCTATGAATATATCAGTCATTATTATTATAAAAATGTCAATTCATTATTCTCAGGCCTTTAACGTACAACCGCAATTTTTACTATATAAAAAGGACATACGATATTGATATATACTAAATATTGCTAAGGTAGTAACAATTAATGTTTAGAAAAAAGTTCATTTAATATTGACCCAAAACATTCACTCTATTACGGCTTTTCTAATGATATATAATTTAACTCGTCCTAATTGTCTGTATCCTTTTTAAGATTGAAGCGATGACTTCTTACTCTTTGTATGTCTCTCCCTTATTGCACGCGTTAAGTTACCTAAAAAAAATAAAGCCGTGTCACGGATCCCTGCATGCCGGATTAGGAAAAGTGTGCATGGGAGGTATTTGCAAATTTAGCGAGGATTTCATTACATCATTTCCCTCGCAAAGTGCATTTATGTTGATGGAACGCGTAATATAAGTTTATGGGATGAGATTATTTTAATGGCCCTTTATGGGACCTTGATTATCAAGCCATAAGTTTTCGAGAAAGTGTTATAATCTTTTATCATTAGTGTCGTCGTGGAAGGAAATATTTGAAGTTCATGAAGATTATTTGATGGAAATGACAAAAAAATATGTTTCATGTATTTATTAAAATGTATTCATTTCCGAGTTGAACAATTGCTTGTAAAAGATCGTTTCTCCTGATAAAATGATAAAGGAACTCATTGGTCTTACGGATATGAGCTGGGAGACTGAAAAATTGTGGAATAATAATTGAAGAAATTGCGGTAGTAACCTTCACACTTCACTACGCATTCCTGCCGCAGATCATTTCATTACTTGCACAGAAAATTTCCGGGAAAAAGATATGCATATTAACTTATCGTGTGGAAATATTTTTCACAAGTTAAACGCAAAGAGAAGACGACATGACTCTACAAAATTCGGTGGAAGTAATTTTGCCACTCACACAGTGCTACGCAGTACTCGTGCTGTGGGACGGTCTTGGAATGCAAATCTTCAATGAAACATATCGAGAGTCAACCTATAAACAAAAAAGGTATATTTATATTAAGGTAATAAAATATACCATTTGTGATCTAAGTTTAACGTTTACAAAATAACGCTCTCTATTGTAATGGTTGATATGTTGAAATAATCGAAATAAATATCGGCTGTCTAGAACGCGATAACTTCTGAAATTTATTAGATCATTTACTATATCCATTGTCATTATCAACGAGTTTTTCCGTCCAATGGCAGGTCCTTGGCGTCAATGGTTCACAGAATTCTTTCCTGTGGTCTTCATTTAGTTCCACTTATCCCTCTCTTCCCAACAATTCGTTCCAAAGCTTTACTCTCCTTCCTCATTTCGTCGCTTCCTCCTGCGCTCTTCATCAATTTCTCATTCCTTAAAAAAATGTCAGTTTCCAGCCTATGTTTTTATTTCCCCTTTTAATGATTCCCATCAAAGTTCGATCCTACTCCACACGCTTTTAAACATCCTCATTCCTCACTTTATCAAATTCAAATTATTCTTTACATCTTTCCCACATTTCATACGCCTCTATTCTCTTTGTGGCCACTTTCCTAACTGTCCACGTTTCCGACCCACAAAAAAAAAATCCGTCGCAACATAGCACTTCACCCTTTTCTTAAATACCTTATTCATATTGCTTTTCGACAACCTTTTCGACTAATAAAAAGCTTTTTTTTTGTTATTTCCGCTCTTTCTGTAATTAATTTCTCACATCTCCAATTACTTTTCCCTACAGTGCCTAGTAACTTGAACCTCTCTACTTGTTCGATATCCTTTCTTATCCAATGTTAATTATATTATTTCCTTTCCTTCTATCTGTATGGTATTGGTTTTTCCTTTGTTTATTTTCTTTCCTTACCTTTCACCGTCGATCAATCTTTCAATCGAGTTAATCTTGTCCATCTTCTTTCGTGGTGTTTCAGGATTCTCTGCAATTACTAACATATTGCAACTTAATTCAATTATGAGAATGAAAGTCCTGATGTATGGGGCTAAAACAGTTTTAATTTTAGTGGAACGCGTGCGTTGAATTGTTGAATTAGGCCTCTTTTAAACCTTATTACTTGAAATTATGATTTTTTTAATGCCACATGTTAAAAAGTCAAATTAATCCACTGGAATCAACTTAGCAGTATTTAATATTGCGGAAAAAATAGGGTAGTATTATACATAGATATGTAGAAAATAGGGATCTCTTTAATTTTTTAATTTTTAATAATTTATTATAAAATTCAGGTCGACATATACACGAGTGTATGAGGAATTTCTGCACTGGACTCTGTGGTTTCTATCTTTGTTCGGTCGTATGTATGGCAGCTGCTGCCCACTCCTCTTCTCGGTAGTGTTAATTTGGTAGCAGCCAGTCACGGTATCATGGCACTCTCGGAGGAAGTAGTTTTTTTTAAACCTTGTCAACTAATATTTGCTCAAAGTACCACTGCAATTTGTTTACTGGTTATTATTCATCGGGTGAAGAATCGAGCTTGAATCGTGATTATTATATGCAACTACATCATAATATAGTCCATAATAGAATATAAAAATTAATTTTAGCGATACGTTTCGGAAGTGCATCAATTTGGCGTTTCGCATAAACCCACTCGGTATACTTATGTTCGATCGATAAAAAAGAGGCGTTTTGTTACGACTGGTCCCGTGGAGACAAACAGCTGGTTAGGGATAAAATAGACATGGTGTCCGTCAAGAGAAACTGTGTGTCAGACGGTTGGCTCACGTGAGCAGGAAGGCAGATCGACAGAGAAACGACAGCGACGCGTTCGCGGTATCGAAGAAAAAAATGGCCCTTCTTGCTTTATTTCATCATAAATGCTTGGATAGTTTACACATCTCTGGTTTCCATATGCCAATATTAAGCTAAAGGCGTCCGGGCTCCGAATTCAAAGCTGGCGATCAGTTTACTAAGACGTTCCTACGACTGAGGTTATATGGCATATACCACTCGACAGGTACCATGTGGCAACACGCAACTACCACGCTCGTGCAGGGGGAGGATTCATACCCGCGCCCTTCGATCGAGACGCATCGTTGCCCTTAGATAACCGGATCGTCTAAATGTCTAAAAATACCCGTGTTTGGAACTGCTTTTCGTACTGCTCCGACACAGCATCTGGAAAGACGACTCAGAAGAAATAAACCAAGGCAGAGCTCCAACATGCGCTTCTACCTTATCCTCCTTATTCTTCATTTCCCCCTAGGAAGTAGGTTCACAATATGAAGTCTGTGACATGCCTCTTTAGTATTAAACCTCATGATTAAAGTTCTGTGCGCTTTCTATTTTCCACACACAGAGCAAATGAATATCAGTATGGGCTTGCTTGCTTAATCCGATTGATATGCAAGTTTATTGCTTTATGGGTAAATTATTTCTTAAATTATCTTGTAAAATAAATTCAAGTTAATTTTTATCATCATTGTTCAATCTTCCGATTCCCAAACATGAAGCCCACCACAACAAATTTTATTAATGAGTGCTACAATGTTACAATACTTGCCTCCCTCCCACAGTAATCCCAATTAATTTTTGAAAATTTTGAGCAATCAGTCATTTCTTTACTATCTGATAAAAAGTCCCCAAGTCTCAATGTTGTCATATAACACCCCTCACTCGGTCCCCCTTCTCATTTCCCCTTCCAATGCCCGCTCCTCTATTCTCCCACCCAATAGGCTCACTCTTCGCAACCCTAACCCCCTACTTCATTCTTTCTGTTGATAACGGTGGTAATGGCCACCGAAATATTCAAAGCAAAGTGTAAGTCGTTTTCTGTGTTTCTTATGTGTATTATATCGTCATCGTGTGTGTGTATGTATATATATATATATTGGATCGAACACTAGTGGAACGTACAGAGACACAGGACACAAAAAGAAAAAACTCACAGTGGTGAAGAATTTTCGGTGGCA
>WURS02366496.1:0-17496 GCA_011762765.2 Rhinocypha anisoptera
GGGAGAGTTGAAATGGTCAGGCGCGAAAATTTCTGCGCGCCCCCTCTCTGTCCTCGGCTACCCCCACTCTGGGCTCCTCCCTTCCCCTACCGTGCCTCCCCTACGGTGACGTGACGCTGGTAGTTTCTAGTTTCCTAGTTGCGAAACCTTGTCGTTTCGGTTTTCTCTCGGTTTTGCGCGCTTATGTTTGTTTATTAACATAGGGAGTTATATGTAAATTTCCATGATAGACATGCCAATAAAGAAGCTTATTAATTTGTTATATTAATTTCTCTTCGCCGATGCGAGGAAAGCTGGCAACACTGTTTGCCTCTCCTCCAGTGTGTGAGTGAGAGAGTAAATAAGGGGAGGTAAGGGTGGGAGGGGTGGTAGGTAGTCGTAGCTCCACCCACCGCTCACCTAGAAGGACCATTTCTGGACTGAGTATGCATACAGAGTGTAGCGTTGTATGGGTCAGGGAGAAGGACGATGAAAGAAGAGGGAGGCCCTGGAGATGTTGGTTTGAAGAATGATGGAAGGACTGAGCTGGAGGAACAAAGTGAGAAACAAGGAGGTATTGACGAGAGCAGTTGAAAAAGTGCTTAGATGGAAAAGATAAGAAAAACTGGATTGGAAATTGCCTGGGAATAGATTGTTGTGACTGTGATGGAAGGGATGGTGGAAGAAAAGCGGGAAAGAGGAAGGAAAAGATCAAATGCTGCATACTATCAACGTAGAAGAAAGTATGTGAATACAAAGAGACTGACAGAGAAGTGTATAGTAGAGAAGGAGCTCATGAGGAAACCTGCCGATGGGAGATAAAAAACATACTCGTATAATGATGATGACATAACAATGAAAGAAATTTCATCAGTGGAAATATTACTAAAACACGACGCTTATTGAAGGGTGAAGAAAAATTATTCAAATATCTTGTGTTTCGCTGCCAATACGTCATCTTCCGTATTTCATCGTCATTTCATGACCTTCTGCCAAATCTCTATGTCTTGTGCACCACTGCAGCTGAGGAATGAGACTTTTCACAGTACTTATGAAAGATTTTCTATTAACAATACTATCTATGCCCTTTTTATATTCCTTACTTTGATTAAACCAGTTTATGGAATGGCATTTAGTGAAAACAGAGACACCCCACCAAAAAACCTTTGCTAGTGGAGTTGTGTTGGAACTATGAATGTACTCTGCAATGATATGGTGCATAATCAGGTGTGGTGGAAAAGCTCCGTAATTTTAATAAAAGAAATAATTTGCAATTTTCCACGTAGTACTAATACTCCCCACTCATATTAAGTGGAATTGCGTATTCTTTTCCTACTGTTTCTTCTCTTCCTACTTTACTAAGATCGCTAAAATGTAGGTCGAATCACCCTTCGATACCGAACCCCGTCTTCATCAGCTGTCTTATACTTGAATAAATGCAAGAACATGCATGAGAGAGGTATTTACGTCAACCTTGAGACTCATAATGCTCATAAACACTCCGGCCTCTCACCTTTTTTCACACAGGCGGTGTATGAAAAAAGGGAAGCTGACGTTTAATAGCTTCTCACGAGATTCTGAGGCATAACGGCATTTAAGGATTGAACCGCGCGAGTTTACCCGTGCATGAATGTCCTGATTTATTTATTGGACATATTAAGCAAGATCCCATGATATGGATATAGTTTCCGGCGTGACTTGGTGGAACTGCTTCATGATTAAATGAGACACAAACTTTGTAATTTCACTTTAATATATTTCCCACACGACCTAGATTTCACCTCAATGCAACACCATCAGGTGACCTGATGATGTTGCATTGCAACGAAACCTAGGTCGTGTTGGAAATATATTAATGTGGAATTACACAGTTTGTGTCTCATTTAATCATCCCGTGATATGAAAATAATGCTACTCTTTTGAAATGAGTTCAAGTAGGAGTACGAATGCAATATTAACTAGTAAGAGTAGATCATTTTTAAATTCGCATTTAATTGTCCTAATCGAGATCATAAGTTCTAAAATAAAATTGTAGGTAGTACTTATCGGTTGAGAGAATCACGATACACCCCGTCTGCAAATATGAACCTAACCAGGAAAACATGGACTCAAAAGGGGCAGATGGATTGATACACGAACTTTAATTCGTTTATTCTAAAGTTTCAGGTTTAACTATGTAAAAATACATTTCTGAGAAATAAGAATTACGTACTACGTATTTTTCCACTAAGATTTTTAATCTCGTACGACTAGTTTCAGCGCTACGGTGCCTGAAGATGACGCCGTAGCGTTGAAACTAGTCTTACCAGATTAAAAATCTTAGTGGAAAAATACTTAGTACATAATTCTTATTTCTCGTTAATTCATTTCCCCAAAACCTTCTGTGATTGATGACGAATTAAACAAATGCTAAATATGCATTGAAAAGTTTAATTTCTAAGAGACATTCATTAATATCCAAGTCACCAAGAATGTGCATTACCATAAACCAGAAATGACCCACGCAGAAAAATATAGCCTATATTTTGAAATAAGCACCTGTGTAAGCCTGTTTGAAATACCGACCACCGAAAGCCATAAAACTATAATGATGAACGAAATATCAGTTCAATTAATTTATTATTATTTTGCCAGTTTTTTATAATTAACCTTTTTCATCTTTGCAAATCCGGCGATCTCTTTTGTAGTGACGTGTATAAGCAAATGGCCAAACCTCGCTCTCAAGATCAAAAGAGGTATTGCATCTTTATGCTCACTCTGGCAAACAGTCTAAATGCGACAGGAAAACAAATTGCCTCGCTGAATAGACTGACTTCGTAATAATTGACTATGCGTTACATCAGATGGAGTGGGCGAAAGTTAGCTCATCGCGAAGAAACTAGTTACACGCTCGGTGACACAAGTACAAACATTTGCCGATGAAAACCATTGACAGAAGGAACGAGGAAGAAGGGAATCGTGACACTGACACGCATGTATTTCAAAAGGTAGGGGACTGAGGACCCTCACTTTTATTCAGGATATAACAATTAGTGTTGGGGAATAACTTCGTTATCTGTATTTCACATGCAGAGTCCGCACCTAGACCTGAAGTTAATGCATCATATCAAATTGAAATGGATTATTTTATCCAGGCAAAATTTTTCCAAAAGCTACGATAACAATTGTAACGCAATAAAAACAACCTTAAAAAAACAACCCAAGGATTTCTCCTGGTCAGAGGGTTCCATTAAAAACGGGGGAAAATCGAGATATAGACCACAGGTACAGTTCTTTTTGCAGTGGAAATGTGAATAAAAATCTGTGAAAATGGTAAATATCTAAAAATAAATGGGTTAAGCTAATAAAGGAAAGGAAAACATTAACAGCGATAAAAAAAACTCAGAAAAATGAGAGATATGTCTACTCAGAATAGAGCCTAGAGTGAACAAAAACTGTGGGCCTGTTTTTCATTTGTAGAAAGTCTTCCCGGGCACGGAAACTTGATATTATTTCTATTTCCATTTATTTCAAATGGTGTCCGTTGAAAAATAATAGTTTGAAAAAATACAATCTTGAAACGACGAAAAGCGAGTCTTGAAGCTGAAAGCCTCGCTAAAAGTAGTGAATCACTATGCCAAATCAGGGATGGCAAAAGTACAAAAGTTCTCCCAAGATTCACTCAATGAACAAATCGTTAAAATATGTCCTCAGAATCGTCAAAGAAAATATATGCTTACAGGTTTCAGAAGACTCGTGAATTGATTTTTAACTGTGAGAATCGAAGCTTTTAGATGTCCAAATCGAATGAGGAGGGGTCGACACAGACCCAAACTATATTATCAAATCGCTCTGCAGCGAACAATTCACATCTCAAGCTCTCCCATACACTCTCCCTTCGCTGATGTCGGTTCCCCGGTTTACCGAAACGTCGAATTCAAAGAATTGCGAAATATATTATTCCTCTGTCTACCCCCAACCTATAGGAATATTTACCATTAGAGTTTATACTATTTTCACAATCAGTTTAGAACCACTACCAATCACATCGAAGAACACATACATAACGAACCGTCGGAAGAATTCCTTCAGCACAAGCGGGCGATAGATTTTTTCACCGGACATTAAAGTAACTTGCCCCGCGTTGACAACCTAAAAACCACCACCGTCTTCAATACTTCCATTTCCTCCATGTCAACGCTACCAATCAAGGTCACACAAACATAAATAAAAACAAGGTACTCAACCACCGAAGCAAAAAAAAAGCTCAATGCTGAAGCTCGGCAGCTCGATTCCTTCTCTCTCCCGACTGTCTTCACTAACTCCTCTCCACACGGAATTGGAACCGCAACTGCGCCTCGAACAAATAAGACTGGAGTTCTACCTTTATCGCAAACAAGCGAATGAGACGAACAAGTTCGGGCCACACTCACGCGCTCCAATAAGCCCAGGCGGGAGAAGACCGACCTCCGGCGGCCATTATCCGGTGTTCGAGAGTTTCCCTCGCGGCGGAGAGTGCGGAGATGCGAGGACTCGGAAGCGTGGCATCGCTGACGACCCGTCGCCGCCTCGAATCCATGCGGAAACGAATTGCTCGACCACTCCACCTTGGCGGCAATTGAACGTCTTCGGCGATAAGGCTCGAGGTATTCCCTATCTCCCCCCCTCTATCTCGGGGCTCGGGGAGGGGGGGAGAGAGGAGCCGGGGAGCGATAAGAGCGCGCGGAAGGGGGAGAATCGAAATGCGGGAAGCGTAGGAATCCCGATATTGCGGAAGTGGAACACCCAGAAGGAGGGGTCTATTTCATTTATCTGGAAAGAAATTTTCGAGGCTCGCTCTCGCATGGACAATATATCATAATTTAATCGCATAAACATATTAAACAAACATGATTATGTGGCCCGTCACTTTGAAGAAGACAGCTTTTGTGAACCATGTTGTCAATAAACATATCGAAACATAAAGGAAACATTCTCTTTCTCGTATAACCTAGGGTTGAATATGCCTAAAGGAAAAAAACGCATTGCGCAAAACGATGATTCAAGAACTGAACATTATAGTTAGGTAATCTTCCTGATTCCTAAAAAAAAAACTACCGAGTGAGAACAAAAATAGTAATGTGCATTCTTCATTTTTCCTCGGGGCGTTTCGAGTCACTTCAAACCACGAAGAAGATGGCAGAGTAAGCCACCGAAACGTCGGCAACCAAATACGTTACCTGGTGGAGAACTTGAAAAGAATTTTCGCACACACACTGGGAAAAAAATCAAATCTTTCATCACAAAAAGACTTATAGAATTAGTGCATTACTTGAGATGGGGCCCCAGGAGACTATGAGACATGAATTGGAAAAAAATATTACCACTGTGATTTTTTTTTCCACAGTGAGGTAAGTTATTCAAGTTCTATGCGGAAAGAAAACGATATAGTGACAGAATAAGACCTATAGACTATGGATGATATAAAGGAATCGTTTCCCTTAGCTTATTTCACGAATGTCACACAAAAATAGGAAACCACTAATATTAATTCATTTAATTGTGTTCTAAGATCCCTACAATATATCATCAATCCCCAACTTGTTGGCTATTTTCAGGTTTGAGAGGCGTGTGACTGAAGGAGGTAGAGGAAAGGGGGCAAGGTAAATTTTTGAGAGGGATAGGTTTATTGTGGGAAAGTGTGTTGTGTTGATAGGAGCAGCAGAGAGTGGAAATTTATGAATTGTTCACTGTATGGTCAGGGTCAAGATTACATCACAGGATTTCAAATTGCTATAATGTCCAGTTTTTTTCCTTGCTTTTAGTAATGCAATATTTCAGGGGTAAATGTGGATGTGTGGTGGGGAGGCGTTTGACAAATAGAGATGTGTGTGCAGGATAAGAAGATTAAATCCAGTTTGTCCTATATAAACAGCATTAGAGTCTTGGCAGTGAAGTTTGTACAAACCTAATATAAACTTAAAAATTCATCATTTTTAAATTTCAACCAAGAACTAATTTAAACTTCTCCATTTTATCCATATTATTGCAAAAAAATGTTTTAAGGGTTGTCATAATGTAAAATGTTGGTTTTGACTATGGGAGTAGGTCAACAATTCAGTAACTTAATGGCTATAAAAGGGAGCCTACTTTCTTGGAGATGATGCTTTATTGCTTTGTTCTTTGGGTTTTAAAAACTTTTCTAGCAATCTCATGGAGAAACTGAACTTCAAGATGAGATACTTAATTATTTTTGGTTCTCTTCCAAAATGTTTTTTTTAAGTTCTCTTCTGTCCACACTAATCCACAATCAACCCACCTCCCTCCAAAACGTCCCTTCTTCCCATTCACCTCCTCTCAGTCAACATCTCTCAAACCAATAAACCTCAACTCTTCATCCTCCTCCACAATCCACAAAGTAGCACATAAGCTTGCCAAACCAATCCTACTGGAACAACGTTGATGATAAAAAATGTATAAAGTATTTAAAAACAAAAAACAACCTTGTTTACACTCCTTGAAGGAAAAAAACTACATTGTTTATTGAAATAGTTATTAGACTATTCTATGCTATTACTGTTTATTCTAGACTATTCTATACTATTTATGAATACTGTCATAGGTTAAGATTACTCAATTTCAAATTTAAACCAATTCTCTCTCTAATTGGCAACTAAATCAAATTGATGTGCACTTCAAAATATAACTTTTCTTTAAGAACCACAGTGACTGGTCGGGTATTTCACCATCTCCAATTTCAGAAATACTTCAAATTCAAGGCTATTTTTCAACTTCTAAAAATTGTCTCATGTTGTCATTTTTATGTTATGGAACCATTTTGACATGAGTGTCATAAGATTTTGAATGTTAGAGCCAGTAGAGTTAATTTTACACTCTTATTGACTTTCTGGTGTATGACATAAAATAAGTTATTATCCTTATGAAAGGTAGCATGTAACAAAAACGTAAATAATATATAAGGAAAAGTTTCACTTCTTTTCCAAGTAGATTCACATAATACTTAATAGTGCATTCTTTGCATTAAGTCAAAATTTAATAATGGCACTTGCCTTTGGCCAGTTATTTGTTCTTCCCACTCTTCAAGGACTTTTCTGAATTGATTTTTGTCAATTTCAACATCCTCACCAGTAGGGTCCAATAAAACATTGAGTTCATGCACTAATTCAGTCCTGTAAGATTTTAATTGATATGTTGTCATAAAAAAAACAAAATTTATAATCCAAATATTAATACTCTTAATTAAATTTTTGCTTAGAATTCTTAAAAAATTCCTTGAGGTGACACAATTTCCAATACATGAGTACCAAATACTCATGTATACTTCAAATTTTAAAGACCAATTTTTTATACAATAATATGAGGGTCTAACAATACTTGCGTTATCCCTTGGGGGTTTAAAATTTTGGTTCTAAGATGAAAATAGGAATGTTTAAATTGGAAAGTTAGTCCTGTTTATTATAAAGCTGAAATCTGTTGGGAAGCGAAATCATTCAATATAAACCTCTAGTTTAACATAATAAATATCGAAATTAAAAATGATTACTGACAAAAATATGTATATGGCCCCCAAGTATAGACACAGAGAATTCTAGAATTGAACTATAATAAGGCATGAAAAAAATCCTGTTTCCCACCAATAAATTGGGGATTGAAGTGTATAAGGGAACAAATGATACAGGAGTTGATAAGGTAATTTTTTTAGAAAATAATGATTTAATGCGCCCAACAATTATAGGTATGCAGTCTGCTCCACAGTGACTGATTTCAAAAACATTTTTTTATAAATATTGTAGCTAACACTTATGGGATTTTTGTCATGAATTAGCAACATATGATAACATCTATAAAAAATGGCATCACAAGAGTTATAGCACCTCCTTGTAGAAACATACAACTAGGGAGAAGTTTAAAACAAAACTAGGTGCCTTTAGTCTAATTCAAAGCAAGCAATCAAAAATCATTTACACGGCAGATTTATATGGAAAACCATGAACAGGACAGACAAATTAACTTCACCTTCAGCTTGATACATTTTTAATTCTGCCCATCAATTCATGAATCCTTGATGCATGATCTTGATTAATGCCTTATTTAACCCTTTTGTGCAGAACGACCGATATATCGGATGTTCAGAATCATCGCCCCAGTACGGATGCCCTTTATTTTGGTAATTTTTCCTTTACTTTGTCACACGCTCATATGCAGGAGCTGCATACTAGTTTAGGGCTCCAGCACGAAAGGGTTAATAGCTATCATCAAGTAACAATTTTTATGGTTTTAAAAGCAATGGTGCTAAGACCAGGGAGAATGTTGGCTGTTTGTTGGATAGAATATAGTATCGATTAAGAATCAACAATTATTTATCTCCTGAACTGACCTCAATGTAAACATAACAACTAGGCCACCAAATGTTTTGGTCACTAAACCATCTTATTATAAGCAATGGACCACTGTGAGGCACGATACAAATGAATTTTGGTTAGTTTGAAAGTTTCAGCTGCATTGTTCAGATGCTCTCGGCATTTTCGCGTGCTGTGTCCACGTTTGTTGACATAGGGCAACAACAGTTTTTCTAGGAGGATGGTTAGCGAAACCATCATCACCCTATGCCAACAAATGTGGATGCAGCACCCAAAAATGCTGAGCGCATTCAATTTTGATACATGTAAGAGAGTACAAAAACAATAATGAGTAAAAAATTAAAACTTTCCATTCTGAATATTCTTTAAACATGGGAAGTGAGAACCAGTGTAGGTTCAAGTGGAGTGAATTATGACAACAATTCATTGCAATATCATATTCTTGCTTCAGTCCTTCAATTTGTTTTTGGTATTAACCAATGCTTACCCAAGTTCTGTCCCATCAACCAAGTTGGTTAGGAAAGTGATCAATTGTGATGTAGCCACGTGACCTAATCCTCTCACATCACATTGGGTAAAAATATAATCCAGAGTGGTTCCTTCTTCTGGAATTCCTATGTCAAGTTTAATAGTAAGAATTATATTGGAGGGGCAATTGAAATGCATATCTAAATACATTTAATATTGATAATGATAATAATGTTACTGTGCTTGGTCTAATAAAGTATATGTGAAAACTAAAAATATATGAACAATACGTTTTACATAAACAAATTTTTTATTCCCAAAAATGTCACTGTACATGTTTTTAAAAAATCTCCCTTAACCCATTGGCCATGGAATTAAATTCCAGGATCATGAATTATTTAAGTACTTTCATTATAAATAAGTGGAAGTAGCATATTACGATCCACCACCATATTTGAAGATCAGGTGGCTATTCTTGATTGCCTCTAAGAAAGTGGATATTTTTTTAAATATATGGGGTGAATCCGTTTTTTGCATTCAATGCCTATAAAATATTGGATAGACATATCCATACATAACCTCATAAAACCAATGACGTGAAATTGAATGACAAGAACAACCTTCAGAGGAAGAAAATCAAAATCCTATTTTATGTCAAAATAACATTTAATAGTAATATTATATAATATATATCAACTACATACAGTTCTAAAATACTTAATAAAATAAATTTTAAGTTTTCTTTTATAGGCTTGGAATTTAGTATACCTCTTTTGGATGTACATCTTCCTGTGAGTAATCTGTTCTCCATTTCAGGGTTAAAAATTAGTTGATATCAAGCATCAGAACTGTTTCAAATAAACATAGTTGAAGGAACAATTTGTAGAGGTCAAAATCATTTCCTTCTGTCAAAAGAATGATAAAGTGTTACCTCTAGTCTTCAGCCACATTGGATAAAATAAAGATAATATTATGAAATTCTTTAAGAGATAATCATATCAATTATACTAAATTTCATAAATTCGGTATCTGAAAGTTATTTCTAAATAATTAAAATCAAAATCTACGTATAATCCTACCTGTATACATTCATTTCACTTGTTTATAGGTTACAGTTCAAATTACTAAAAGCGAATTGCGACGATTACTAAGTATTTATTCGCATTTGTTTATATGCTTAGCAGGAAATTAATTAATATTAATTATGAAAAATTAACGCAAATATATACACCAAAGCCAATAATATGACCAATAAGTTCTAAAACCTATAGACTCCTCGTAGGTTTATTTCAAGATAGACACTTAAATATTTTTTTAAAGTAAGCGCTCCGTTCTCAAAAGTCGTGACACCTGGTAGTTACTGCATTAACTATTGCCGTAAGACATTCGAAGCCTTACGGCCGTAGTAGCGTAATATATTTTAATTGTTGTATATGTTGTTATATAAATTCCGTTAACTCTCGTACGACGAAACCAGCGGGTCAGAAGTGATTAGCTGAGTTTTAAGAACAGTCCATACTGTGTATTGTATAATACAGTCCATAACCTGACGTTTTACTGCAATATTAAACGATTTTGACATTTCATAAGCTTCGTATGTCATTCAAAATTTTTAACATATCATTAAATGAAAAATCGCAACGGAATATAGATATTCGTTAAATATTAGGGAAGTGAGTTATCACTTTACTATATCTTATTTAAACTTTCACTTAAAAGAATTGATAGCTGAGGCAACTTATATGATGCATACTAGGATTTCGTGTGACTTCGATACGCGTCATCATTGCCATCCATCAGAACAAATCCCGTCTTGAGAGAGTTGTCAATTCAATGAATGCAGGACTGAAATGTGTAAACAAAATAATTCATAGCGGATTGGTTACAATGCAGAGTAAATTCGCGATTTTAAGGGGGTAACACTAAAAACATGGCTAAACTGGAATTATACAGCTATTACGTGCGCGCACAAAATACCAGCATCAAATTCGTCGGTCTCTTCTGCCCGTTTGACGTTACCGACATCCATTCTATTATATACCTGACATTGTACCTCGAATTTTGCCCGAATTATTTCTCGAAGTGGGAAGGACATCACTTCGGGGGCATTATTGTTGAGACAGCACGTGTGACTTCACATGAAACTCGTTATTTCCCTAGTTTCAACAATTAAACATTTACAGAATGTCAACATTAAAGCATTACATCCCCTACTTCAAAATGAGCATCGCTTTTCGTATTAGCTCTGCGACTCACCTTTTATTAAATATTAATAACTACACTCCTAAGCCTCAGCACTGCAAAAAAGAAAATATTTTATTGCATGCACCATTATCAACTTGTTTCACTGATTTAGAAGGGTACCCCTTGATAAAATTCGTATGATGAAACAGTTTTAAGGGTCATTTAGTGAGTTGGCTCCCATAACCTTTAGTTTGCTAAGGCTCTGATTCTCAAAATATTTGAAAGCTACAACTATTTGAAAATTTTACAGAGTAATCAACAAGATTTGAACTTAAAATCTATCAAGAAAACAGTGACCACCGGACTAACATTTTGTTCTCAAGTGAGAACAAATATTATCTCAAGGATTCAACGCTAAATTCAATATGTTTATAAAGAGAATCCTTTATAAAGAAAGAGAAGAGTTCACATTAAGTGAAATGTAAAAAGTTAATGACAAGGTTAAATGCTTCTTAGGGAAGACAAGACTTCCTACACTTCTCCAAGTTGGTGAAGGCAGTGCAGCCTTCACCAAGATGCTAGAATATTTTTAGAGCAATTTGAGTTTAGTTACAGAAATATTGTTTTAAAACATTTTTGGTCACAAAATTCACATAAGGTCAAGTGACATGAATCACAGTACCCACATGAATTTTTATTTATCATGAACATGGTTTCATAACTGAGCTACTTCATTAGGTGTAGTCTATGTACATGCCTATGTTGCCCTGCTACAAAACCATGGACACGTTAAATAAAAGTTCATATGGGTATGAATGACTTGAAAATACAATTAAAATACACCCTTTCATTCCAAAAATATTTATTCTGACTTCATTGTGTATGGTAATAATGATTAATAACATTTATGAATGTTAAATACTGCTTCCAAATGAAATGTGTAAATATATTTCATTTGTTGGCAGCACATGGCATATTATCATATTTTAGCAACATAAATATATAATACGCTCATTTAGGCAGTGAAAATAACAATTGATTTAAATTTTATAACAAAGCGCCAAAAATAGAGCAACATTTAACATAATGTTAAATAACAACCTGGAAGTATCTACATAACACCTTCACAGTATCCTAGATAATTTCAATTAAAGATACCAGTTATGACTTAACAAGCAACTTATAAGGAAACCAAGTCAATGCTCATTTTTCCATGAACAAAATGACTTCACTTAAAAATAATTAATGTCCATGACAAAGTTGTGATTAGTTCATCTTTAAGCACACTAGCTGGCTGCAGGCAATCAGGATTTCCTTTCCAATCTGGCAGCCAATACAGCACTTTCCTGTCTCATTTGCTTTAGATCAGCTGTAATGCGTTCTAAATTACTAGATACACTCTTTGCCTCTTCTGTTTGTATCTGAAATAAATTTGTGAATCAACTCAGGCTGAAACACACTAAAATAAACTTGCTAAATTTCTTTCATGATCCTTTCTAAAAATTAAAAGAGGCACAACCATTATTGTGACCAGTGGTGATGTAGGACAATTGAATATATTGTAAGTTAAGTAAGAGTTATTTCCAAATAAATATTACCTTGAATAATCATGGGAAATTTCTTGAATTCACTTAACATACCAAATATACATATGTGCTCATAAGGGTTTGTGCCTCCCCAAAAATGTCATAATAGACTAAGAACAGGTCCAGGATCCCTGTTTTGATTGCATTAACAGAAAACATAACAATATAATTACACTCACCTGATCTTCAAGATCTCGTATTTCACGCACAGTAGCTCCTGTTTCCTCAACCATACGAACAATTTCACTGCAATCAGAGTGAAGGGTTGCTAGCAACTTATATGCTTTTCGGGCAGTTTCGTCCTTCTTTGCATCCTGTGTCGGAGAAAGAAAAATGAACTTAACCACTTCCAAATCTGCACCTTTAATAGATTTGCACTTAGATGTAACATTGGTAAACTCATAAGCAAGAAAGATCTCTGAATTTCATAACCAAAAACCAGTTTCTTGTTATTTTTCCATAACCCACCAAACAGTAATAGCATCTCTCCGAATATTACATAATATGTAATAGCATTATTATTATATGCATACTAATAAGATTATTTATCTGCATGTTTTGGTAAGAAGTTTATCACTAAGCAATAGATATGAATTTTCCAAAGAAAACTTTTGGCATAATAGATAATAGGGCATTCCAATTTTTAAATTAAAATATTATGGTGGAGTGTGCATTTCATTTTCAATTACTGTTTGTAACAGTTATTGCGAGCAGGAAAAATGTCCTGATGAAAAATGTTTTTTTCTTCAACAAAAACAAGTATATTCATGAATTTTTTAAATTGGTTTATCTGGAAGATTGGAATAAGATACCGTTGTTACAATTTGACCTTTTCCAAGAATTAAAATTAAAATGCCTTTTGAATCCCAAAGGATATATAAAATAATACTGAAGCCATGAAGTTTCCATCAGGTAGAACCTTTGCCTCCTTTGAATAACATATACAAAAACTAATGCCTCTTAATGTGCAAACGATATCACTCTTAAATTACATTTTTAAGTCACTGCATTTCTGCTATGTGATTTTATTTGATTCGGTGAATACAACTGCAGAGTCACTTACCCTGAAAATAAGCTCATCAGCAACAGTGAAAGATCGATCCAATCTACCAGTCAGCTGATTGATTTCTTTCTGAACATCTCGTGTGTCCTGAAGAACCTTCTCAATATCTTCATTCTGTTTTCTAATATTCCCAATTATTTCCATGATCCTTCTTGTGTAAGCAGACCTACATGAGTCAAAGTATTCAAAGTAAGTGCAGGAGTCATGACAAAAGCTTTAAGGAATCACATACACTGAAATAAAAATAGGAAATGTACAAGATATCTTCTGGTGCTGGTTGATACGAGGGTGGTCTGAAAAGTTTCCGACCCAACAAAGATACAAGAAAATTTTTTTTTATTTTTCAACATAGTCTCCTTGTGACTCTAGACACTTCTCCCAGCGATGCTCCCATCTCTGTAACCTGTCCAAAAAGTACCCGGCATTTTTCTTGGCAAAATAATTGTTCACGAAGGTGATAGCCTTTTCATTTGACGAAAATCTCTGTCCTCCAAACGCAATTTTTAGATGAAGGAACAAGAAGAAGAAGTCGCTTGGGGCTAGATCTGGTGAGTAAGGCAGATGGTCAAGCAGTTGAAACCGTAATTCGTGGATTTTTGCCATGGCAACCGCTGAGGTGTGAGACGGTGTGTTGTCTTGGTGAAACAGGATTTTCTTTTTCTGCAAGTGTGGCCGTTTTTCCACGAGGTTCTGCCTTCAGCTTGTCAAGTAATGATGCGTAGTATGCTCCTGTAATGGTTTTTCCTTTTTGAAGATAATCGATTAAAATAACTCCATGACTATCCCAAAAAAACAGTCGCCATCACTTTCCCAGCCGAAAAAAAAGTTTTTCCTATTTTTGGAGCCGGTTCCCCCTGTGCAGTCCACTGTTTGGAATATATTTTTGTTTTGGGCGTATAATGGTGTATCCAAGTTTCATCTACAGTAATTAATCGGCGCCAAAACTGGGATTTATCGTGTCTAAACTGTGCAAACAGAGCAATTGAAATGTTCATTCGAACACGTTTTTGGTCTAACGTGAGCAAACGTGACACCCTACGTGCGGACAGGTTCATCATGCCTAAATGTTGATTTAATATATGACAAATATGTTCTTTTGACATGTTCATAACCTCTGCTCTCTCTCTCTCTCACTTTAATTCTGCTGTCGTCAAGCACCATTTGGGGAACTTTGGTGATGTTTTCATCGGTAGTTGCAGTTTTTAGACATCCCAAACGTTCATCGTAGCTCTTACGGCCACGTTTAAATTCAGCTGCCCAAAATTTCACTGTAATAAATTATGGTGCAGAGTCCCCATACAATGAATCCAACTCATCTGTCCATTTTCACAAAAACACTCACATCACTCACTCAGACTGTTACATAACAACTGCACACCCAAAATGGCTGAAACTTTGGTGAGTAACTGTCAACAGATGAACAACAAAATTCACTAGCTTTTATTTACGAGTGCGGCCATCTTCACGTTGAGGTCGGAAACATTTCAGACCACCCTCGTATATTTTATTGAATTCTGTATTTCTTTTATTTTGCATTTTTACTGCGTGTATTTTTATATCATTGCTTTTGTTTTACACTGATATATGTTATATCATTTTTAAATATATCTTAGTGACAATGGGATATTTCCAGTGAAAATTTTATTAAATAAATATAGGTGAGGAAAGATGGAAGCTGTTTCCAACAGAAAAAAATGTCCCAAATCTGGATCCCCCAACTGCTATATATGTATGTAAAATAAGGAAAAGCGATAATACTACATAAATGGACAAATGCAAAATTTATTGAAGTATGAAACAGAATATTATATAATCAATTATATTATGTTAATAAAGAAATGTATTAAAATACCCTTCCATTTTTAATGAAAAATAATCTCTTGAATTTTCAAGGAAGTTGGGCTACAGGAGCTAGAAGCAGGATATAACTTATTCAACAGTCTTCGTCAAGTACTCTGTGTTATGGTATTGCTTGCATATCATCTTATTGTCGTTGTTGTGCTTAGCCACACTGATGGAGATTTAAACTTCTGTGAAGAAATTTTGAAAAAAGAACTCAAGGTATTTCTTGTCATTTGAATTAAATTAGTCCTGAATCCACTGTATTATGCAGAAATTATAAATCTTTAAAAATATTTTCAGACTTACCCTCAAGGGGTTTGGTTTCTATGTTACAAAGGTCGCCTTGAGTTCATGAAAGGAAACATCCCTGAAGCAATTGAATGGTATGAGAAGTCTTGGAAATCACAAAACCTCTGGCCTCAATTTCATCATTTGTGCTTTTGGGAGTTAATGTGGGCAAATTGGTAAGTTTTTGCATGCTATAGGAGTACTTTATAAACAACAAAAGATTTCATAATTGAAAACAAATGCTTCCTTAATAGAACTATTATGTTGTTAATTATACATTAAGACATAATAGTAGTAGTTTATGGTACAGCACTGCCTGTATCAATTAAGTCATGCCTCCTTTCACAGTGCCCTTTATAGATTATGATGATAATGGTATACTAAATTGATTTGAAATTCCAAAGCCAACATCCCTAGAGCCAGATAACATACCAGCTTGGGACATAAGAAATTAATTATCAATATGCTTATAAATACCATACGGGAAAGCAGAGTTACAGAGGATTGGAAAATTTTAAAGTCACACTCATTCGTGTGAGTGATTGGAAGGGTTTAAAAGTACTGTACGTACACATTGGAACACATTAATATGTACAATCATGTTAGATCCTGATAATAAACATTTTATAAGCAGCAACTTGTGGAACTCAGCTTGCGAAACTCAAGTAATTTTTTTACCTACCATCTGCTGGTATCAGGGTAAACAGATCGATGCAATGTTCTTGGATTTCAAAAATGCATTTTCCAAGGTTTCTCACATTAACCCTTAAAAAAACATAAATGTGGCATTAATAAAAATTTTATAAAATTGTTGAAAGACTTACTCTTTGAACATGAACAGAGAGTAGTCAATGTTAGTTCTGATAGTGTCTGTGGTAAATCAAGTGTTCTGCAAGGAAGTATTATAGTTCTCCCATTTTTATTGATTGCATTAATTGTTTCAATTGTGTAATCAACTCAAACTCAAGAAAGATGTTTTTGAATGATGCTGTAATCTACAGAGTGAGATTTGTTGTAAAAAAGACCAAGTCTTTCTAACAGACAGGTATGGTAAATACGCTTTAATGGTGTAACAAATAGCAGTTAGTGGTTAATAATAATAAATGATCCATTGTCCTTTTCTTTAAGAGAAAGGAACTAGGTAGTGGCCACCTATATGGACTCATTGGTAACAAAGTAAAAGTGGCCAAATATCTAGAGGCAACTACTGCTAAAAACCCATCATGATGTCCACACCTACAAATGATTTGGAGGCAGGAAATAAGAAATTAGGTTTGATGAGACACATCGTTGGTAGGAGTTATAGAATGGTAGAAAAGCATTGCCATCAATCTCTTATGAAAAGAGCCTCATTCATGAAATTGAGATGGTTCAGTGCAGGGCAGATCAATAAGTTAAAAATATACATGATGCGTTACTGCATACTCATAATTTAGTGGGGAGTAGTTAGGGTAAATAAGGCTAAGAGCTACAATGATTTTATTGAAAAACTCATTTATTGATTGTGATTCGGTCAATTCTTTATAGCCCAATTACAAAGGACATTTCAACCTGAATCAGAATGAAGAGGTTGATCATGCAACTGTAAGATCTAGTGGTTCTTTCTTTCTGTGGAAAATGCAGGCAAGTACAGGGAAGATAAGTTTTGGAAGATTTGAGTGATGAGCAGTTGGATGGCATTTTGCTTGAAAGAGACTCTGAGGAAAGTGTTTTGAGTTCTGATGGTCTTCATCTTCTTCAGCTATTC